>VZTF01007180.1:420653-437844 GCA_013397755.1 Cnemophilus loriae | reverse complement strand
AAACCACTCTGGGATTCTATTCCATGATTCTGTCTTTCTCTGAGACCAGAAGTGCTGTGCCAGCTGTGGCACTGCATGACAGTGGCACACACCAGGACAGGATGTCCCAGCACATTGTCTGGTATGTGACACAAAAAGATTCAATTATTTTTTATTATAATCCCCTTTTTCAGAGAAAGGGCCCCTCAGGACACCCATGTTTAAAAGATTTAAATCAAAGGCCAAACCAGCCCATGTCCACACACACCTTGTGCAGCTCCTGCAGCCCTTACTGCAACACCCAGACTGCTCATGGTTCCAGCACAGCTCAGGAACAAGACCTGCTCCTGCAATTCTTTTCTTTGGGATTTTGGAGTTGGACTAGATGATCTCCAGAGGCCCGTCCCAACCCTGCCTATTCTGTCATTCTTTTCCAGAGCTCCCTGCCATTGAGCCAAGAACATAAAGATGAGCCCATGAAGGAAGCAGGGACAAATATTCACTGAAATCTCCGGGGTATTTGAGGCCTCACATTTATTAAAGAATGGCTTGTGGAAGAACATAGGAAGCACACATTCCAGATAGCACTCCAAGTTATTTCAGGGAGATAAAACTTTAGTTCTTGAATTTATTCAGCCTTACAAGGCACGTGACACCAGCTGATCCCATCAGCGACACCTGAGCCAGAGGGATAAAGGCAGGAGAGTGAGGAACAACCCCTGGGATATGGAGCTTCCCTGCTCCTACTGCTTCAGGCTCCACTTTGGAGCAACTTTAAAGTAAAGAGATACTTTAAAAACCCAGTAAAATCAAACCCACAAACCGAGAGTTGCTGCTCAGTCCCAGCTACTGCAGGCACTGTGGGATCACAGGATGGGTTGGATTGGAAGGGACCTTAAAGCCCATCCAGTGCCACCCCTGCCGTGGGCAGGGACACCTTCCACTATCCCAGGTTGCTCCAAGCCCCATCCAACCTGGCCTTGGACACTGCCAGGGATCCAGGGGCAGCCACAGCTTCTCTGGGTGAGCTGTGACAGGTCTGGGTCACTGACACGTGCATGGGTCCCCAGAGGGAAGAACTGCTCCACCTGAGCTCCAGGGAAGGCATTTCCAGCACTTGGGTTTGACTCTCCTCACATTTGTCTTTGTTAGGGATTTTTTTGAGCAGCAGGGAAAGAGGTGAACACGAGAATGGAAAGCACAGACAGAGGAGGGAAGAACAGCAGGACCTGAAATGGCCAGAAACCAAAACACAACAAATTCCACCTCAACAGGAGGAAGAGCCTCTTTCCATAGAGGGGGCAGAGCCGTGGAACAGCTGCCCAGGAGGGCCTGGAGTCTCCCTCTCTGGGGACATCCCAAACCCATCTGGCCATGTTCCTGTGTCACCTGCTCCAGGTGACCCTGTCCTGGGACGGGGTTGGACTGGATGGGCTCCAGAGGTCCCTCCCAAGTCCACCCATCCTGTGATCCTGGGATCTAACAGAGATGACAGGAAGGCTTGAGAAATTGTTCTGGTTTTGGGAAAGGCTCCTTTTAGATGCTCAAGTCACCGTGCACCCTGAAACCCCTCTGAAACCCCAGAATAAAGACAACACAGATCCTGTAACCAGCTGGAAGTGGTGAACTGCAGCAGGAACTGCATTTCAGCCACCAGCAGCATGAGGGAGGTGCAGGCAGAAGTGCTCATCCAAGTACTTGACAGATCTTCAAGATGGCTCAGGGGGCCAAGATGGAGCAGGGCCAGGAGAGCTCCAAGCAAATCCCTCCCTGCACATTCCCCCTTCCCAGACCCACAAAGAGCTCCAGCACCTGGAGCAGCCCCAGCAACTGAGGGTGGAGGGAAGCAGGGAGCTGCCAGGTCTCAGGTAACAGGAAAGGAGATGATCCATGGAATTTAAATAGCTCCCAGCTCCGCTGGCTCGCTGCAGGACAAGCTTTTGGCCTGTTTGCAGCCAAGACAGAGCAGCCTGGAATCCCACTGCTGAGGAGCGAGGGAATCTGGTAACAGGGTCTTGCCAGAGGGTTGGCAAGGCCAGTATCTGGCAGCGACAGCTCCTTCTTAGCCTTGGCAAGTGCATCAACAGTACCTGAGTAAGTGATGATGGCTTTGCCCTGCTTCTCCCTGCCAGGGCCCCAAAATTCTGCACTGGAAAGGAGATTCCCCTTTCCTGTGCAGCACAACCTACTCCCAGTGTTATGGTGAAATCCCAGAAGACACTGTGTTCTCTGGGGATCTGGAACATGAAGAGTCTAACTCAGGTCCTCTGGTTACCACACAAATAGTACAAACCTGTGCAAGAGCGGTATGTTCTCATAATAATTATAAATAAATAAACATATATGTACACACACATATACACACATACACCTCCCCAGGGGCTCTGGGTCCAGCCAGTTCTGCCATTCTTCAGGAGCAGAACCTGTGTTTCAGTTAAATAACAAACACCTGTTTAATTGCTCTAAACCTGCTGCAGAGTCACCTGGGTCATCTGCAATCCTTACTTGAACTAAAAACTGTTCTTCAGAGTGACACTGGGATTTCATATTTACCCTGATGGCCACATTTTCAGGTATCACCTGTTCCTCTCTGGGCTGGTGTCAGACAGGGTCAGTGATACCCTCATTCCAGGGAAAGCTGCAGATCCCAATGCAGATCCATTCAAGGGGGATGAGGAAAATGAGTGTCACCTACAAAGGGATTTATAGGAAAACAAGAAAACTTTCCCTCTGATGTGGAGACTAACTTGGATTTTCAGACTTTAAAACTACGGAGTAAGAATGAGTCACAGGAATTTTTGCTTTGGGTATTATTATCAAATGCAGAAATGCTGTCTTGTCTGGCAGTGACATTAAAAACAGTGTCTACACAAACCCTTCTGAGAGTAAAGACACTCAAAAGCAACCAGACCAGACTCTGTGGTGACCTTGTTCTCTGCATGGTCACTGCCCTCACCTGCCTGAGGCCAGAATCCCTGATGGATAAATTCTGGACCTTGCACTTTATTTCAGCTTTTCAAAACTGTCTGCACACAAAAATGGTGGGGTTTGACTGTTGTGAGGAGGAGGAAAACCACAGTAACTGAGATCATTTTCTCTGCAGCAGAATTCCACAAGCTCTCCTTGATTCCAGGTACAGGAGACAGGACTGATCCACCTCTCTCCCTCTGAAGAACTCAGGATACAAGGTCCACTCTTGTTTGCTGGAATGTCTTTATTAACCATGTTTCAGGCTGAGGAACATGGAACGGGTCAGTGGTGGCCTTGGCAGTGCTGGAGAATGGTTGGATTCTTAATGATTCCATGATTCTACGAGTTCCCTGCTCTCTGCTGGTCTCAGACCAGCTGCACACAGTGCTCAGGGTCCCTGCCCAGCCCTGCTGCACAGAAACGTTGCCTAAATGAGCTTCTGCCTCAATGCTGGCCCTTGATTTTTCCCCACCGGCTTCTTTCTCCCGGCTTCAGGTCATTCCTCGCCTGTTTTTGCAGACGGGTGGCTGGGAGGTGTCAGTGAAATCCACCTGGGAAAGAGGAGCGCTTCCAAAGAGCACAAAGAGTTCAATTCCAGCAGGAAATCCGTGCCAAAGACCATCCCTGAGCCCTCAGCACATGGCAAAACGCATTACTTGCCAGGAAGGAATCCCTTCACTCCCACACACTGACATGCAGAGGTGTAGGACCCTGCTCTGGAATAGTTCTCACCTAATAATTAGCAAAGCCACTTCTCAAGCCACAATTAACACCTAGTTATCAGCAGTTAATGCACAGCAGCTCAGAACAGGAACTGAAACACCTCCAAAAACGGCTTCTAAACAGGGGCCAAGAACTTCAGCCTCACCCCAGGTTTTTGCCAAGGTTCTCCCGCTCTCCAGGGGTGTCACCATGTTCTTGCCACCTGTCTCTCCCAGGGCCATGATCTGCTTTGCTAATGAGCTTCTGGAACTCATTAAAGAAAACAGACTCTTCACGCCTGATGGTGTCTTGGACAGATTTCTGCAGCCTGGAGGAAACCAGTCACTGCAGAACCCTCAAATATTGGCACTTAGGAATGCAGACACTTCCACAAACCCACAGTTACCAAAGAGCACCTGCTCTGGAGCCTCAGCTCCCTGCTCTGAACAATGACAGGGCAGGTCCAAGCCTTGACCCAGTGGGCAGAGGTTCCCAAGCACAAGGAGAGCTGCTGGTGACCCCGATCAGATTTCCTCCTCTCCGGGGAATCCTGCATTTCGGAAGGGAATAAGCATGTTTTGGTCCCTCCCAAAACACAACATTTTGTGGGTGAACACTTCACACTGCAATAGCTGTCCTGCATTTACTGCCTGGGAGAGCTGGAATGAGGAGCCTGAGCCCATCCTGGGAAGCCATTCCCAAGCAGGAATGAGGTGACACAGTGACACGCGTGGGACTCTGGTTTGGCTTTGCTGGGTGCAGCTTCCAGGTGAAGAAATGCCACTGGAAAGCTGCACCTGGTAAAGCTGGAGCCAAAACACAGAGCTGCTACTTGTAATCATATCAAAGACAGAGAAATGTAGGAACCACTTGGTTGGGCGTTGTAGAAGCTTCATGTTCCACAGAGCGAGAGACCTGAGAATAAAACTGTCCCTGAAAGTCACAAGGATTCACGCAGAGCAGGGAAAAACCAGGAAGCAATGCCCCCACTGCTGCTCACAACCACAAAGGGTTCCAGCCAGGAGAAGCCACCTCAGAGGTTCTTCATGTGTGAAAATCCTCCCTTTGACAATGCTTTAACTGAGATGTGAAGGCAGCCCCTGTTACCATCACAGCTCAAAGGAAAACCTGTGTCTGTGGCAACACATGTGGAGCTTTTCTACGAACAGGGGAGCAAATCATCACATCGGGTTTATTTTGCCCAAAACAGACAAGAGAATTAAATCCTGCAAGACAGAATCGGTACGTGCACACATGTGCATGGTCTGGGGATAAAGGTTTGCTCAGCCCCACAGTGCCCTGCTAGAAATGACTCCGAGCCCGTGTGACATCCCTGGGAGTAAGATTATATCCACTTGCAAACTAGGGATCCAAATTAGGGTCCATAAGGAGAGCAGGGAATTTCCAATACCCCCACACGGGCGTGCCAAGGATGAAACAGAAGAGTGCAGGCTCCAGGGAGAACAGGACAGGCAGGTGTGCACAGAAAGATCAGCTTTCCTTCTCCCCATTTTTAATTCATGGGTTTGGAGTCCACTACCAGGTACTTGAGGGTGACTTTCATCTCATTTATTGCTTCACTTTACTTACTCAATTAGTTCTTACTTATTAAACCAGATGAAGACACTTCATCCCTGTTGTTTCTTTTGTCCCGCAAAAGGAGATGACAAAACCTATGAAGTCTAAATAAAAAAAGAGCTTCTGGGTGGGCCCAGAAGAGAGAACGTTGCCAAGAACCCCCTCCCCAGCCCTATGTAACACAAATCCAGGTAGGACTTACCAGCAGGCCAGGATGCAGAGAGCTGTGAAGAGGATGATGGGGATGGGGTAGGAAGCACAGAGCAGCCCGTGGTTGTAGAACGCCCGCGAAATCCTCTCGCGCAGCCTTTCAGTCAGGGTCATCCTCGGCCGCCCTCACCTCGAGGCCATCCCGGGACACAGCAGGGGCTCGGGCAATTCCAGCATGGGCAGCCCTTCAGGGAAGGCACTGGCTCCAGCTAGGGAGTGCAAAGGGAGAAAAACAGATAAAGAAAAGGGAAATAAACATTATCAGCTCGTTTTAGAAAGATCTCCGGCGTTCAGGAAGAAATTCTTCCCTGTGAGGGTGGAAAGGGTGCCCAGAGAAGCTGTGGCTGCCCTTGGATCCCTGGCAGTGCCCAAGGCCGGGTTGGATGGGGTTTGGAGCACCCTGGAACAGTGGAAGGTGTCCCTGCCATGGTAGCGGTGGAACTGAACGATCCCGAAGCTCCTTTGCAGCACAAAACATTCTGGGATTTCTTGATTCTATGAAATGACTGAGTAGATCTCAACCTCACTGTCAGGACTGGACCATCCCTGTTCCATGAGGAACTCAGGAGCAACATGGATATGCTGCTCCTGTGGCAAAAAGTACATCAAAAGTGGCTCTCTGACCAGCCTTAGCTCCCAAAAGCTGCTCTGGAGAGGAGCACAACACTGGCAACAATATCTGGTAATTTCAAGGAGGAAAACTTTGTATTTACTCTCTTCTGCTGTCCAACAGCAGCATTCCATAAGAAAACACGGAGCAGTACAAAGCTAGTATTTCTTTATCACTTGGGGGGGCTGCATATTAAAATCTGCCATCTTTATTTGCTTTATGCTGTGACAGAGCTCACAAGATTGAACAGCAGGAACTGTTCCTGCTCCAAGTCATTTCTGCAAACAGAGATTATCTAAGCCAAAATAAACCTGCTGATTGTAGGACAAATGTTAAAGGAGAATTTCTTGCCTTTTGCTTGACTGCAAATCCAAGACAAAGTTTGCCTGGAAGCACGAGGGCATTGGGATGTTTCCACCTTGCAGCACCACAGGTGACATTTCTGGTTCGCTTCAGGTACAAGAGATGGACACACCTCACAGAATCCCAAGATAACTGAGCTTGGAGAAGCCCTCCAGGGACACACCTCACAGAATCCCGGGATCACTGAGCTTGGAGAAGCCCTCCAGGGACACACCTCACAGAATCCCGGGATCACTGAGCTTGGAGAAGCCCTCCAGGGACACACCTCACAGAATCCCGGGATCACTGAGCTTGGAGAAGCCCTCCAGGGACACACCTCACAGAATCTCGGGATCACTGAGCTTGGAGAAGCCCTCCAGGGACACAGCTCCCAGAATCCCGGGATTACTGAGCTTGGAGAAGCCCTCCAGGGACACAGCTCACAGAATCCCAGGGTCACTGAGCTTGGAAAAGCCCTCCAAGGTCACTGAGCCCACCCTGTGCCCGATGCCCACCTTGTCACCCAGCCCAGAGCACTCAGTGCCACATCCAGTCATTCCTTGGACACTACCAGAGATGGGGACTCCAGACCTGCCTGGGCAGCCCCTGCCAAGACCTGACCACCCTTTCCAGGAAGAAATTCCTCCTGAAGTCCAACCTGACCCTCCCCTGGCACAGCTTGAGGCTGTTTCCTTCTGTCCTGTCGCTGTTCCCTGGGAGCAGAGCCCGACCCCACCTGGCTCCCACTCTTACAAAAACAAGGCTGACCAGCAGAAGGAGGAAATGTAGAACTTCCTTTTGCAGGAAAAATCAACTCAAACTCGCTACTCTTCCCCAGACAAAAGCTTTTTATCTCACTCAACAATAGTTACATGTTCCAAATTCTTTACATTTCTGTCTGAAAGGCTTTACAGCCTTCCCAGGAGCCTCCCTGGACACTGAGGGCAGGGAAACACACCAGGAGCTGCTCAGACAGTTTGAGCCCACTGTGAGCTTAGAGGAAAAACTAACAAAGGTAGAAAACTTTTCCCTTTCAAATACACAGTCACCTGGGGTTTTAGGTGTACTCAACTCCTCAGTTTTCCACAAAATGTTCTGGAACCAGGCCTTGGCATTAGGTGTAATAAAAACACACAGCTGAGCTAGTGAAGCCTGGAGGGGGGGAAGTATAAGGAAAAATCCAAAATAAATAATCCCTGTTCCATAGTATTCTTCTTGCACTTCAATACATACAATAATCTGGTCCACCATGTTGCCTATACCTAAACCTCCAACAGGAATTTTAACACAGCATTTTCTACTTACAACCCCAAGCTTGGCAAAGCAGGGACAGACCCAACATGGTCCTTCTGCCCCCCACCCCCCTTTTCCCAGCATCCCACCAGGATCTACACATCCAAGGGCTGACCTGCTTATCCGCACCTGTTCTGCAGGTAGGAACACCTCAGCCCTGCAGCAGGCCCAGGGCACCTGTGGGACTTGAGGAATTTTCCTGCCAAGGCTGTGTTTGGGGAAGGACAGGGGAAGAATGAATGGGAAAGAAGGAAGAATTTACTAAAAATGAGAATTTATAAAGGTCACTGGGTTGGTCTGTGCTGTTGCCCAGGGAGCAGCTCAGTGTGATGCTCACACGCCTGAGGGCCAGGCGGGAGAGAGACCACCAGCAGTAAGGGAGGGGCCACCAGCAGTAGTTCCCCGTCCTGGTGCTGCAGGCACTGCCTTGTATCCATCAATCCATCGATCCCACACAGGTTCCTGAGGGATCAGAGAAACCTTCTGCCTTCAGAGGTGCCCCAGAACACATGGAAGCAGCAGGACTGATGCTGCTGGAGACAAGACCAGCCAGAACACCTTCAATTCCTGCTGCAACTGACACATTTCATCTGGGCTCCAGCTCAGATCATGAGCCAGGAATGGAGGGTCCAAACAGGACAATGCCTCCTCAGTATTCACGTGCCACCTTGTCCCGCAGCCCGTGGGACACGTTCACACACAGGTTTGGAGTTACAGGTGTTTCACACACTGCTGGGCCGTTCCCACCACACACAGAGCAGAAAAGCCATCACCAAACCCGGCTGATCCACGGCCTCCCCTCGACCTGCAAACAGCTCCCAGCCCTCACCACCGCAATGATCTCACAGCAGTGCCCAAACTCAGCACCACAGACACCCTGAAAACAAGGGAAATCTCAGGTTCCCTGGAGATGCAGAAAACAGATGCTGGATCACTCACACCCCAGAAAAGCACCCAGATTTTCTTGCCCTCTGTTGGGCCCTGGAGGTGGCTCAGGGCTCCGATGCTCTGAGCGATCACTCACTGGTGTCACTGCCATGGGAGCTCCCAAACCCCTCCACCCACAAAGGCAGGAGGGGAGGGAGAGAGGCACGGATCTCAGGAACCCAACTCTCCCTCTCCTCAGCAGGCATGGACTGTCCCCCAGCGAGGGCCAGCAAACATTCCTCAGGACTTCAGAGGTGGGAAAACAAGAGCCTCGCTCAAGACAAGCCTCCTTCACAGAAATGCTGCACAATGGGCTCTAACACCAAGGTCCTGTTCTCCCCTCGCATTCCCATGGGAAGAATAACGTGCTTTGTGCTGCCAGAGGACACGGAGGTCACGAGGAACACAACACTTCCTATGGGAAAATCACAGCCATGCACTAACCCTGGGGAGGCCGCTGTCTGCAATGGGTTAATCCCAACCCTGCTGTCAGGAACAAGGCTCCGGAACAGCCTCTAAATCCTGAATGGATTGTCCTTCACAGAAGGGGTACTTTCCATATTCAAAAGGTAGAAAATGACATTGCTGAATCCACTCCCACCGTTCCAGCTCTGTGGCTAAAACAGTGCTGAAAGTCTGACACAAGTTTTTGAACCAGATTTCAATCCCCAAAATGTGCAAACTTACTTAATTTTACCTGTTGTGCCTCACTTTGCCAGTTCTGCCCCACTTCTTTTTGCCTGTTTTCCTCCCTGTACGACATTCATTTATGTTTTGAGTTTAAAAATTCAGAGGTTATCTGGAACAGACCCCATTTTATATGTGGTATTTTGCTCACGTTACATATTATTAACATCTCTTGAAAAGCTGGAGTAGCAACAACAATGAAGATTCAAAGAGAACATTTCAATAATCTCTACATGTCAGATAAAGTTATCTGCTCCCAAAACAGTGGCTGACATTCAAAATCAGTTTCCAAAATGGTTTTCAGGGCATTTTTGAACTTTTGTGCCACAAGAGAAGATTGCCAGTTAAACTCCTGCTTTGGAAGTCATTCATTGAATGTGGTTTCTATCCTTTTTTCCTTCCCAAAATACTCCCAACAGCACCAGACAACAACTTGTTGCTGTGGATGACGAGACAGGGTGAGATGTTCCACGTGCAGAGCCATGAAACACAGGAGTTTGAGATTTGCGACAAAAATAGAAAATAACCAAATTTAGAAAAAACATAATTTCAAAGTTCACTTCTCTTGTTGCATCCAGCCAAAGGAAGCTTCCTGGCACATGAAGAACAGAGATTCCAAACACAAGGAAACATCTCCCAATCCCTTCTTCTCCACCACAGAGAGTTCTTGCCCAGCCCTGTACAGTTGGGAATGATCCACCTCCACAGGCACAGAATCCCAGAATGGTTTGAGTGGGAAGGAATCTAAAGGATCACCCAGTTCCAGCAAATGGGATGTGATGCACACAGGGAAAATAACGTCCTGGGATCCTGATCCTTAATTCCCCGAAGGTGTGACATGATGCAGTGCAAAAAAGGAAATTGTGTGGTAGGAATTGTTAACGAAATCAGGATGTAAATCCATCCTCACACACAGCACTGTGCATCCCTTCTCTTCCTCTTCATCCCACAAGGGACACACAGGAAAACTGGAAAAGCTACTGAGAAGCTCAAGGATGATCACAGCCAGAGAGCAGCTCGGGAAGGCTCGTCCAGCTGGAGCAGATTTTATCAGTGAGTGGACACCAGGCGGCCCTAGGAAGGCCCGAGGAAGCGGAGCAGGAAAGGGCTGTCTCTTTTATCCCGGGATAACTGGGCATCAAACCAACTCCAGAGCGGCAGCTCAAAATAAACGCACGCTAAGCCGGGGAAATCTTCTCCCCAGGACACTGTCCCTGTCACATGGGTTACACAGCCAGCAGATACATCTCGGGAAGAGCAAGCCATGAGGCACTGCTGAGCAAAGCCATGGATCCCTCTGGCTCCAGGAGCCCCTCGGACACGAGCCACTCGCCCCCAGCATGGCGCTGGCTGCAGTGTCCACCAGACTGGTCTCGTTTGTGCACTCCTGGCCACGCTCAGGAACCAGACAGGGATCCGGAGAGGCCGGGAGCCTGCCCTGGCAAACGTCCTTATGCAATGCATCCCACGTGATCCCTTTGGAATAATCTCCTCCTTTTTGTTTATCAATGCAGCCGCTCTACAAGTGGCTGGGGAATCACTTTCTCCTAAAAATACCAGACTGATGCAACACCCCAGTGCAGTTACATCTCTGCGCTTCCCCACAAACCCCAGCTGTGCAATGCCACCGTTCCCTTCTCCTGGCCATCCACCCCAGCCTAGTGCCAGGCACAGACGCCAGGGACTCCATCGATCCTTTACCTCGGGCTGGAGCCTTGTGTAAACAGCTTGCCCAGCACAGACCTGCAACACTCTTCCCTTTCTACTACAGGTAGTATTTCTACTCATGCCATTTTCTAATCCTCTCTACCAGACCAGGGTCAAAATCTCAGCCCAAGCCTCTTGTTTGGGGTATAAAATAGGCTAAATGCTTTTGGATCATCTGCCTGGATTAGTGCAAAGTCTTAGGGTCCAACAGCAGAAGGATGTGGAGCTGCTGGACAGAGTTCAGAAGAGAGGGCTGGAGCCCCTCTGCTCTGGAGCCAGGCTGGGAGAGCTGCAAATGTTCACCTGGAGAGGAGAAGGCTTCAAGGAGAGCTCAGAGCACCTGCCAGGGCCTAAAGGGGCTCCAGGAGAGCTGGAGAGGGACTGGGGACAAGGCATGGAGGGACAGGACACAGGGAATGGCTTCCCACTGCCAGAGGGCAGGGATAGGTGAGATATTGGGACGGAATTGTTCCCAGTGGCCCTGGAAGAGAAGAAGCAGCTGCTCAATCCTTGGAAACGTCCAAGGCCAGACTGGACAGGGCTTGGAGCACCCTGGGATAGTGGAAGGTGTCCCCGCCCATGGCAGGGGGTGGAACAAATGGGCTTTGAGGTCTCATCCAACCCAAACCATGATTCTGCGGTTCTGTGTCATTCCTGAAATGGGAACTGTCTGATCTGTGCCATTTCTGAAGTTTCCAGCAATCCTCATACTAAGGATGAGCAACAAAGAGCCCAGGCCACCCTCGCTCCCCACTAAGGCCCGTGACTGACGCAGACTCCAGCTGAACCCCTCAGCACAGCCATGACAGCTCTCTGTGCTCACACAAGGCCACCACACGCCGGCACTGAAGGACGCAGCATTGCTCATGCTGCCTGCAGTGAAAGGCCCTTCTCCCACTGCACTGACCCTGCCCCAGTCACGGCCAGGGACCCACGGCACAGGAACACCTCATCAGCAAGGACAGATCAGAGTGACAGGAAGGAGACAGGGCTGGAGGGGACTCTGGGGGCTCTGCCTCATGGCCCTCACTCACAGCATAATGAGCTATGCTCAAATTATTCCCAACAGATGTTTATCTAATTTGCTCTTAAGCAGTCAGGGAAATGTCCACAGGTCCCAGGTGTCAGACAGGGGTTGGTAACGCTTTCCCTGGGCCCCTCCCTGATATTTAAGCCACTTCTGTTCCCAGGGGGCACAGACAGCCAGACAGCCCCAGCAGTGGTACTTGGAACCATGGAACTGCTGAGGCTGGAAAAGCCCTCTGAGTCCATCGAGTTCAACTGTTCACGCAGTGCCGCCAAGGCCACCACCACCAATTTTCATACTCAAATTTTCACCTCCCCCTTCCCACACACACAGGAGGTCACCAGGTCCCTTTAATTAGGGATTACACCTCATCAATTATCCTGATGCCTGCAGCTGGCTATTTTTGCTTGAATCCCAACCTCACCACTGTCCTTCCTCATCACCAGCCCATTTTCAGGCCACGTTTAGTTGCTCAAACCCATTTCTCACTCCTGAGTCACACGTGCAGCCCCTCCCTGCTTTATGCCATTTATAACTTGAATATGCACAGTCTGTTCTGCCACTTCAGTGATGAGTGAGACCCCAGAGCCCCCCAGTGCCCCTCTCCATACACCCAGGCCCATTAACAAGGGTGCTACTGCTGCTCTGAATACTTTTATTTAACCATGATTTTATCCATCATAGACCGGCACCTTCTTAGGCTTTGGGTTTGTTTTAATTGCACCTACTCAAGGCTCTTATTTGGATAAAAATCAAACCTTAGAGGATTCATGACCACAGCTGCTTTTCTGCAGCCAGAAACAGGCCTGGTATCTTATCCTAGAAAGAAAAAACTTATCTTGCCAAGGAATACCTGTGGCAAAGCAGCACCAGCAATTCTGCACTCCCCGTACCTCGCCAGGTGCTTTTCAACCATTTCCCACTTGCTGCAGGATTTTGGGATGATTACTACTCCCCATTCTCTTTGTCCCACTCTTTCACCCACACCAACTGCTCGCTCTCCTCCAGGCTTTAAAGACATCACCGACTTTCCATGTCTCAAAAGACGCCTCCTAAAGCTTTGCAGGTCTTTTTTAGTCCGTGCTTTGAGCACGCAGACAAAAATACCTCCCTGGAACGACAGCTTGCAGAGCTGCTCTTTCTTTTTGTAGCCTGGCACCACCACCAGTTGCTCACCAGGAGTCAAAAGGTGCTGAATGCTCCAGTTCTGGGGATGCCAGACTTTAAGTTTTCCTCTCTGTTCTTTACTTCACCACCTTCTTGCCATGAAGACATTCCCAGAATAATTCTGTGTCCTTTGATGCCCTCCGACAGTCAGGTTTGATTTTTATCTTACTCCTCCCTTTGTGGCGTTGCTGCTCTTCAAATGAGAAACGGAAACACCTCTGGGTTTGAATAACCCCCACTGCAGGAGTGCTGAAAGCAACAGTAAATCAGCACTTTAATGATTTCTGCCCAGCTCCAGCTCTGCTTTCGTGAGGCAAAGTTCACCTGGGAAGCACCCGGAGCAGCCATTCACCATCGCAACACAGCCGGTGGAGATTCACCCTCTTCCTCAGTTATCTCTCACCTCAGCAAACGAGGATCTGAACTGAGCACAACTCCTTCCCTGTTTCTTTCTCTAGGGCTGGGGCTCCTCTCCCTGCAGAGGACACATTTCCTGGCTCAAAACTCTCCTTCAGAACAGAAATCAGCATCAGTGGTTAATGGACAATATTAGGAAATAAAACCCAAACCAAACCAAGCTGTTTAATGCAGGCAAACGCATTCTGTCCGTATGGTTTGGGATTTATTTCTGAAACAGACGAATTCAAAATTCAAATTCATGTCTGAATACCTGAACTGCACCTTCTCTGTAACTCTTTTTTAAGGGATGTGCCACGACAGATGCTTCCATGCTTCACTCCCCAGTTTGACAGGGCAGGGACAGTTAAACAGGACAGTAACACCTTCAGGAGTGCCCAGGACAGGCAAACATAGTCCATGGAAGGAACTGTAGCTCCTTTCCCAGCCCACTCCAGCCCTGCTTGTGTTAGGTCCCTGCTCCAGCCCCAGGAACAGATAGGTTCCCAAAACCCTTCCCAGGTAAACCACATCCATGTAAACCCTCCAAGAATTCTGTGTTTTCCAAACCCACAGCCCATATGGGGTCCATTTGGCTCCGAGAAGAAAATCCTTCCAAAACCCCTCAGAAATAACTTTTGAGTACCATTAAACACCCCTGCAGCAAAATCCAGCTATCACTGGCAGGAGTTTCCTGACTTACTGTAATTGGAGCTCGGTCAAACGAAGTTTATCCGTTAAGCACTATCATTTCCCTGAAAAATACGCTGTGGAAACACATAAACCAAGACTCTTCCCATTTCAGAGGGAGGGCTGGGGGTGTAGCACCAGCTGGGTTCCTATTAAGTGAAGGGTTTCCAAAACTCGTGGATTTGGCAGGAAACCAGAAGTGTGCCCTTGGCTCTCTGGGGAACATGTTCCCTTTTCCACACAGAGCCAGCCAGAGCTTCAGCAGTGCTTCCACCCAGGACTGTGGGATTCTGGAAGCTCTGGCTGTCAGGCATGTAATTACCAGGGATCCCTTCGCAGGCAGGATGTGAGGGATGACAAAGGGAGACAAACCCCATAATTCTGACCATTTATCCATGAAATAAAAAGCAAAAATGAAGACATAACCCTCAGCACGCATTTCCCTGCATTGTTCCCTCAGAAATAACCCCCAAAGCTTTGGTCAGGACACGTTCCATGGTTCAAAGGCTGCACTCCCAGATCTCCGGGGCCTGCGAAGGGCCCTGAGAGGCCCAGAGGGACACAGCACCGGTAAGGTGACGCACCTGCCTGGGATTGGTTTTCCACAGGTTCTGGGTCACAGCAGGAACAGTGGGCAAGGCTGAACACACCAACTGCCAGGGCTCCCAGCCCCGAGCAGGAGCCTTTGGCATCTCCAGCATCACACAGAACCAAACATTTTCCTTTCTAATCATCACCAATTAGGAAGCCAGGGTCAGGAAATCACTGCACTCTTTCCTCCAGATGGAGAAACGATCCCAAAATTCCTCTGTGAGGCAGCAAGTCCCCAAGTCTGACTCGGACATTGTCTTTTGTAAACAAATCAACTATTATTCCTTTATCACAATGCTCCATACAAGATTAATTCAGATTTAAGAACTGCAGTCCTGCTCCCCTCCCCATTGCCCACGACGCTCTCGCTCCAGCTGAAATCACTCTTTTCCTCGGAGGAAAACTTTATTTTTTCCCACTTATGCCAAAAGGCCATAGCTGTTCTGAGCCATCAGGGCTGGGTCTTCACCTGAGCACATGAATTAAAAGATTCCCCCCAAGATAGCCCCCCTTAATTCCGTGTTCCTCCCTGTTCTGGATATCTTGGATGTGAGCAGGTAACACTTCCAGGCACGGAAACAGCAGCTGCACCACCACCGAACTGCTCAGTGCTCCTTAAGCCTTTCTTTCTCACCCTTTAATACACTGCACAAGGGGGAGAAAGGGATTCAAAGGAACTATAATCACAGATATTAGAGCCAAGGAATGCCTGGAGAGCTGCTTCTACACCTCCTTCCAGTCTCACAAGTCCCTTGAGCCAAGTGCCACCGGTCCCTCCGTGCTCTCCAGCACAGGGGACTGTGCCCCTCATCTCCAGCAAGAACTCCATAAAGAAAGTCTCTTGTGAAAGGGGAGGAAGGTGCCTGCAGCTCCCTGGCCTGGAAAGGATTCCCAGGGCTCAGGATCCGCTGGAAGTGCTGTGCTGCTGCTCCTCACCTACTACATTCCACTGCAGGCAGGTAATGCTATTTTTGTTCCTCAAGCTGTACCTGTTCTACTTTTTAAATTCTCATCAGAGAAGGGGAAAAAAGGAGTTTTTGCTGCATAATGATCCCAACTCTGATGCCAGACAGGCCCAGCAACCCCCTGACTGAAAACAGTGTTGAGTAACTCAGTGAGAGCCTGACTAATTCATTCATCACAGGATTCTGACACTTCAAATACTATTTTAACACTCCCGAGACAAACCCTGATTGTTCTTGGTTCTTTTGGGATGTTATATTTGAATCATGATTGGAAAAATAAACCATGCCAAGCTGTACCTGGAAACCTGAAGCTGTGTCACACATTCAGGGAACATCCTGGGGTGTTTTCCTCTCTTCCCAATCCCAGCCAGCTAATCTCCTTTCTGCATTACACAACGGCTCATGTAATCCCAAATTTACCACCCTCGTCCTGCCCTCACAGCTCTGGTTTCACAGAGAGGGAGCTCATACCTCATCTCTGCCCCTTGCATGAAAAGAAACTTGGTTTGTCTTCCAACAACCCAGAAAAACACGTGGATGCTGCATTCAGGAAATTCTGGCACTAAGGCCAAAATCTTTCCGGAGTGCTTTCCCCGGGATTCTCTCAAACACAACCCCAGAACTGCCTCAGCATTCCAAAAGCTCCTTGCTCGTTATATTAAAGACACTGCAAAGATGTTCATTCTGACTCACACGAGGAAGTCGACTCCTCAATTTTGACCAAATCCCAAAGTTTAGGGTGATTCAGGCAGCAAGATAACTGCTGAGAGCACAGAGCCAGGTCCCCAGAGAACCAGAGCAGCAAATCCTTCTGGTTCTGAAGTGCTCAGTGACCCTGTACCAAACCTCAGTGAGTATTTCATTCCCCTGTCCCATCGCTCCCTTTACATATTCCATCATTTTAACCCTTTCCCATGAAACGTTTTCTCCTCATCCTGCAGCAGAGGTGATCAACCCCTTCTGTCCTGTCCCCCGCGTTGCTCTGCACCTTTGACGCCCCAAAACTTTCTCCGTCTGCCTGCCGATCCCTGAATATCGACCGAACTCCAAAGACAGGCGATCATCCCGAGGGCAGACCCTTGCAGCACGGAGCCAAGTCCCCAGAGAACCAGGGCAGAAAATCTTCACGGCACCAACAAACCCCCACGGAATAAAATACTCCACGTTCCCATAATTCCCTTTACATATTCCTTACAAATTCTACCCAAAAAAAGGGGTGGGGGGAAGGGATGCGGGGGCGGAAGGCGAGCGTGAGGGGAAGGCGCGCGCCCCCGGACCCCAGCGCGAGGGGGACCTGAGGGGAAACTGAGGCAGGGAGGAGGTGGTGAGGTGGCGAGGGGTTATGTCCAT
>VZTF01007180.1:402987-420614 GCA_013397755.1 Cnemophilus loriae | reverse complement strand
ACGCCGGCCCCGCCCCCCGCCGTCGGCGTGGCCCCGCCCACGCCCGTCCGTCCACGCCTCCAATGGGGTAGTTTGTCCCCAATATGGGCTTTATTTGCATGGCCACGCCCACGCGGCGCGGGCAGCGTCTTTGTTTGCATAGCCACGCCCCTGGACGACACCCCCGCTTTTTCCTTGGCCGCGCCCCCTGAGCCCGTCAGGCCGCGCCCCCGGAAGCGGCGCGGAGACGGCGGGAGCACGTGGAGCGGGGAAAGGGCGGCTGCGGCAGCACCGGCGACGGGCCCTGCACACCGACAGGGGCGTGGGAGCAGAACCGGGCACCGGCCGCGCTGGGGTTCAGGGGGACAGCGGAGCCGGCCCATGCACCCAGGCATGGCGGGAATGTGCGGGTCAGGCGCTGGGAGTCCCGAGTATCCCAGGAGGGACAGGAGGAGTTGCTGGAGGGGATTGGTCATCAGGAGCCCTGGAGCATTCCGGGGCAGACCACATCGGGAGGGAGGACCTTGCACCGGGAGCCCTGGCTCGGTGACTCTGATTCTCGAGAACAGAAGTGGGCCAGGCACTGGGAGCACTGGGCATACATCATGGGAAGGGGCAAGTGGTACCCAGAGGCCAAGGGATCTTTCCTTGTCCCCCAGCAATGCCCCTGCTCTTCTGCCAGCACGGTGCTGGCATGGGGTGGGATGCTCCAACACACATTCCCTGCTCCTTCATCTCCAGGGGCGGAGCACCCCCAAAACAGCCTTTCCAGGGCCCTTGTTGCAGCTATCAGACTCTGACGCTAACCAACAGTCCCTGCTGACTGCAGCTTTCCCCAGTATAACACATCCCCTTCTCCCAGGGACCTGCACCCTTGTCCCACCAGCCCCAGGCTTGGTGGAACTTCCCCTGCTTGCAGCTCCCTCCGAGGCCAAGGGAATGGAGAGCTGAGCCCTCAGGCCAAGTCCCACCAGATATTTCAGCGTTGCCCAAGCTCCGGCTGGCACACAAACACTGCCCGCAGCAGCGGCCCTGAGCACGCAGCTGGTGCCTGACCCAGGGCAAGGCCATCCTGTCCTACCACCGCTGGCATCATTCCTGACATCCACTCTGCGGCTGCTCTCCCGCAGCGTCAGCTCCAGAGCGAGGCCACGGCTCGGTCACAGCCGTGTCGGTGGCCTTGGCTCAGCACAGCTGCCCCATCGTGTCCTGATGGCCAAGGTCACTGCTGGACATTGGGCAGGGGTGCTGCTAATGCTGGGTTTGGTCCTCACTGTGACTCAGCAGCCACCACAGGTTTCATCTCCCTGTCCAAGCTCACGCCGCTGCACGGTGCAGGCAGAGTGGCTCATTCCGAAGGGCTCGGATCCCAGGGAACACCCCTTGCACGGGGACAGGGTGGGGTCAGGCCGAGGCTCCCCAGCCCAGTTCTTGGATACAGGCTCTGGTTAAGGGCAGAAAGAACCAGGCAAAAACCAGCAGTGATGTCACGCAGTGATGTCACACAATGACCCTGCCAGTTTCAGAAGAGGGAGGCAGAGCCTGGGAGCCAGGCTTTGGCATCTCTCCAAGGCTAATCATACAGATATTACTCCAATTTTTCACCATTCTGTGCCCATCACAGCTGCACTTTAAGCAGCTGCAGTGGCAGCAGCTACTGGTCCTCTCATCCTCCCTCTGCAGACTGTGTCGGTGCATTGCCCCCTGGGCATTGCCACCACACTGGGACAGCAGCAGTGACACTGGGCACTGCCACTTCCACAGCAGTGCACAGAGAGACCCAGGGGAGACCAGGGACGAGTGATCCTCTAGCACATACACATGGCCTGACTCCCCTCCCAAGTTCCTTGTGGCTCTGCCACAATCCCTGGAGCCTGCCTGACTTCCCTGGGCTGCCACTGATCAGCAGCCACAGCCCTGAGCATGCCAGGGCTCCCAAAACTAAGGGAAAGGGCACATTCCCAAACCAGCATGAGATGGGTCACAGAGTCTATGTAGAAAAAGCAGGAATGTGTCCCACTGCCGGAGTTGCTACCCCAGCTCTGGAGCTGCAAGGACCTGGCAGGTCACTCTGGATTCTCACAGGTGTGTGGGATGTTATTTATCTCCCACAATAAATGGGATATCCCAGCAGGAGCATCTACCAAGAGACCTCCAGGCCTGAGGTCTGCTCCCAGGATTGCCTTTCCGGCCACACGGCAAGCCTTCTCCTCATCCAGGCTTGGGAGATGCCCATTCCTGCCCCCTGCCAAGGAGCAGGTGGGGAGCAGTTCCCACCCAGAGATCCACGGTTACTTGATCACTGTACCCTTATCTCACTAAAATTAGAGATTATTATTTTGAAAAAAATGCTTCGGCACAGGCAGGTCATGTAACTGCTAGTCAGGATTTGGGATGAGGAAGCAGGGCTGAGACAGAGGCTCACAGAGGGGTTTATCCGACCCCAAAGCCCAGGATGAGCTTGGGAAGCCACAGGGGATAAGCCACAGCAGTGCCCAGGTCTCAGCACAGTCAGGTGAGGGACTACACACAGAGCTACGGATTCACCAACTGCATGGAGGCTGGGAGTTGGGCAAATCTCTGCCAGCCAGAGCTGGGAGCAAGGAGAGGATTGCGCCAGCCTCCCAGATCATCCCTGCTCCACCCGCTGTGTGTCATCTCCTCCCGTGCCAGCGGGAGGGAGGGAGTGCTCCCTCCATGCAGTGCCTGGCACTGCCATGCTGTGCCCAACACACCAGAAAAGGTGAGGCGAGGCACACCCAGCCTGCAGGGCACCCCTGCCTGTATCTACATGCTCTAAGGGCCATTCTTGCAAGTTCTCGATCCCTTTCTTGGCCTGAGTGTGTTGGGAACGGGGTGGGAAGACAAAGGGATGCGCCAGGCCCTGGGCAGGCTGATCCCACGTTGGCACCACTTCCAGGTATGTCTGAGCTTCCCTCCTGGGTCAGTTTGCTGTGCTGCTCCTGGAAGGTGCTGGTGGTGCTTGTGTAGAGGCAGGGACTGACATTCCCAGGCTCGCTCTACACTGTCACAGTGTCACAGAACTGCAGCCGACAGCCCCCGTGCGAAAAAGGTGACGTTCCTGTCCTGGATCTTGTACTGGTAGATCTGGACCAGATCCTGCTCCGCCGCCTGCCGCAAGGACAATCTCTTGATTATCTTAATCTGCAAAGGGAAAGGAATAGGAATATTGTCCCTTGGCTGCCCACAGCATCCTTGTCCCCCCATGCCTCTGGCTGGCCTGCAGGGAAGGGGGTCACTGATAAATAATGCATCAGCAGCTGCCTGTCCCTGTGCCTTTGGTGGCAGCCCTTGATGAGGGGTCACACAAGTGTCAGCACCCTCCCAGCCCTGCAGGGATCACCACAGCCCAGGCTCAGATCCACCGTTTCAGCAAACCTCCCAGGAAAGTTTGCCATCACCCTGGGGTGGGAGAAGCCTGCACAGCAGCTGCTGTATAAACCCCGGAAAGCTTCTGGAGGTGGGGAGTCCCAGGTGGCAGGAAGTCCCCAAATATCCCTGCAGAAGCAGAGTGACAGCCGGGTGCTCCAGCAGATCCTGGTGCCCACACGATTACTCCTTAACACACTGCAGCCTGGGCTGTCTCCCACAACCCCGGGGCCTGCAGTGTTGTGGGTGACAGGGACGCGTGCCACCTGTCCATGCTCTGCTGTGCCTCACCTGCCCGTGAACATCCTTGCAGAAGCCGGTGGCCAGCCCCTCTGCCCACAGGATGAGGTCGCTGTGATGACACAGTGAGTTCACAATCAGTTCATTCTCCTCATCTTCACAGTCCTCGTTGCTGTGAACCAGCACCACGATGTTCCCCTGGAATGGAAGCAGCAGGTAGGGATGAGCCCCTGGCTGGGCCTAATCCCTCAGGGGGAGGACAGGGGGGTGGCAACAGGAGCTTTCACAAACACATCTAAGCTCCAGTTGGTCTGAATTCCACTGGGAAAATAACCAGCAGCTAATGGAGAGGCTGGACATGCCCCGGCCAGAAACCCCCCATGCTCTGGGCTGATCCCCAGTGTGGGCAGCAGGGGAGGGGGAATTCTGCCCCTCTGCCCCACTCAGGTGAGACCCCACCTACGGAGCTGCCTCCAGCTCTGGGGCCCAAATCAGAGGTGTCCCTACCCATGGCATACGTGATCTTTAAGGTCCCTTCCAACCCAGGCCATTCTGTGATATAGAAACACTGAAGAGCTCACTGTACATTGTGTACACACATGCACATGTATGTGATGTGCAGTCTAAAAATACCTCAAGCCTTTGTAAGGCGACAGTGGCTGAACCAGTCTGTCAGGCTGGGCAGATGCCACTGACTGAATTCAGAGCAGGTAAATAAAGAGGTGGCCAAAGGGCTGCAGCAATGCTCACAGCCTCACAACTCTGACAGGGAGCAAACACCTCCCCAACACACCAACTCTATTAACATCCACCCCAAGAGACTCTGCCTCAGCCCGTGCAAGTCACCAGTGACTTAAAATAACATGAATTCTCAGTCAATTAAAATGTACTTTAAAGCTTCAGAACACCTCAGACAGAAATAGTAAAGTGTTAGCATAGTTTATCATCTTTTTTAGCTCTCTGGAGGTAAATATTCTCTGCAAGCAGATCATCCCCTGTCAGCATGTACAGCCCAACACCCCGCGGTGTGAAGTGCAGGGTGACAACACCCGACACCGTCAGCTCATTCCTCACTCCTGCAGGGAAGTGCCCAGGGAGGGGACGCTGCCTGTGATGGCAGAGTTTGGATGTGACTGTGAGCACTTCTGGCTGTGCTGCTCTCAGGAGTCCCCACATCGCTGGGAGATCTCTGCAGATTCCTCCCCCCGCCTTGGGGACCAGCCGGAGCAGCCACACTGGAGGGTGGTGGGAGCAGGGACTGGGGTGCTCCACAAGGGGCCCTTCATTTCTGTCCCCCGTGAGACTCACCTGCCCCTCACATGACCCGTCTCCACCCCTGCCCTCCCACACATGAGTGTGAGTCAGGATCTCTGGAGAGCCAAGAGCTCCAAAAACCACTATTTTACACCTCGAATCCCTGTTCATACATCTGAGACACAGAGAACCCTTCTCTGGGCAGCATCTCTCAGGAATCCAGCTGAACAAGAACCTGCACTGGTATTCAGAGACCCACATAACTCCCAAGAGTGGCCCCAGAGCAATGATCTGAACGCCCTGGACAGCCGCAGCCTTTCAAAACCCCATCATGGTCAGGTGGAAAGAGAAAATAAAGCCAGGCGTTGCTCTGGAGGCTGTGTGCACAGCCAGAGCCCAGGGAGAGCAGTACCTTCAGCTGGCAGCACACGGACACGCGGCAGTAGTGGATGAAGTCCAGCACAGCCACCGGTGCAGCCCCCAGGCTCAGCAGGACACTGAGGTCATCCACCAGCAGCACAGGGCCTTTCCAGGAATCACCATCAGCGGGAGTCAGGGACACCCGGACGAAGTCAAACAAGGCTCTGAGGTCAGAGGTGCTCCCACTGGAAGACATGAAGGATGTGTCAGAGGCTTGGCACCACATGTCCCCCTCCTCACCCACTGGCCCAGACGGGGTACCACCAGCCTGCCCCCTCCCTGCTGCCCCCACTGTTGTGACAGTCACCTCCTCACTGCCCTTCAGCCACTGCTCCTTTACACCTGTGTGAGGTGAAACCCCCTTGCCCTGCTCCACGGATCATGGAATGGATTGGGTGGGAAGGAAACTCAAAGCTCATCCAGTCCCACCCCTCTGCCATGGGCAGGGACACCTTCCACTATCCCAGGTTGCTCCAAGCGCTGTCCAACCTGGCCTTGGACACTGCTAGGGAAGTGTTTTGCCTTTGCTGAGCTTCCCAGGCAACATGGAGAAAATTAAGTGAGAATAAACCCAAAAGCCAGCATGGATAAAGCAGCACTGTTCTCTTGGATAAGAATAACACTCAAAATAATGAATGAAGGGAATAAAACCACTTGGCTGGGATTTCATTTGACACAAACCTGTGGAGTGCTGAAATAAATGTTTTTCTAGACCTGTGACATGCTTGGCAATGAGAGTGGAGGTGGAAGTTCCTGTAAAATGCTGGAAACGGGGACAGGATCCCTCCATGAGCAGCAGCAAGGGACAGGCCAGGACACTTAGGGGGATGTGCACAGTGCTGGCATTCCCCTTCACTCGGTGTCCAGCTCTGAGCCCTCGGGCCTTGGAGGGGAGTGCAAAGGGCAGCAGGAGCCAGTCCTGGACCTTGGCTGGTGCTCCTGGTGGCAGCAAATGTGAGGGGGGAACACTCCATGCTCAGGCTCACCTCAGAAACTGCAGAGGACTGGGCTGCCCTGGCTGCTCCTCCTCTCCAAACAGCAGATCAAGGCAGGACTTGAGGCCCTCCAGGAAGACAAGCTGTCCCCGCTCCTTGGCAGCTGCCAGACTGACTCCCTCGAGAGAGGAAAACATTAAGTTTCAGAGTGAACACTTAAGGAAAATAGTGCGCACAGAACCACGTGGCTCAACAGCTGAATTTTCATTCTTATTTGAATCAAATCTTATCTAAATGTGCTGATAAAGTCCGTGCTTCAGGGATGAAATGGGCACTTCTGTTACAGTCACTGGTGGCACATTCGCTCTTCTGTACTTTGCCAGGAAATAACAAAAACACACGGTGATTTGGGGGCTCAAACATCCTGGAATTCCTCCTGGGAAGCCAGCTTGGTGGCACGGGTGGCACGGGAGAAAATCGGCTGCCTGTGCAGAGGCAGGGAGGGGATGGCCCAGGCTTCTCCAAGGGCCTGCTGTGAGCAATTCCTTCACCTCCCTCCCTAGATGGTGAAAGCTTTTGTTTTTCGCTATCTCCAGATCATGGCTGTGGCAATGAGGGCTCCTGGCACAGCCCACGCAGCTGAGCCGGGCACGGCCCAGATCCGGAGAGCGCCGTGCGCTGGGCATCCCAACACTTGCACAACACCTGGGAGAGAGCAGCCAGGGCTCCCACGGGAAGCAGCCCCGACTCCGCCTGGAGGAGGAAGACCAAGACAAACGCCTGGGGCTGCACTCAAACTCAGCTGGCTCAAAGGCCTGCTTGGTGGTGAGGCCGATCGAGAGCCACATGCTGGGAATGTCCAGCTCCAACAGAGACATCCCAGAGCTGCAACAGACATGGAGAAGATTCCAGCTGGAGATCACAGAATTCTAGAAAGGTTTGGGTTGGAGGGATGTTTAAAGACCATCCAGTTCCATCCCTCTGCAGGGACACCTTCCACTAGGCTAGGTCGCTCCAAGCCCTGTCAAGGGCTGAGGGAGCTGGGGAGGCTCAGCCTGGAGAAGAGGAGGCTCAGGGGGAACCTTCTCGCTCTCCAGTTTCTTCTCAAAAAGGGTGGTCAGGCATTGGAAGGGGCTGCCCAGGGCAGTGGAGGAGTCACCATCCCTGGGGGGATTTAAAAGCCTTGTGGATGTGGCACTTGGGGACATGGGTTAGGGGTGGCCTTGGCAATGCTGGGAGATGGGTGGACGCAATGATCCTTGAGGGCTTTTGAGGTGTCTTCCAACCCAAACTATTCCATGATTATCTTCCCAGGCTCAATTGTGCAGCACTATCACTTTGTAACATAGATATTAAGAATAATCTGAAGCCTGATTGAACTCCTGCCTGGTGGCATCTGTTCCCTGATTTAAATGGAAGCTGCTTGGACTCCCAGCCTGGTGAATTCTGCTACCTGAGAAGAATGCTTCCTCTATTTTCCTTCTACTCAGCTGGGAAGGAATGGATGCCTGAATGCTCATTCCCTCTTCAAACTCCCCCTATAAAGCAATAGATTATTTTGGGCACTATCCCTCAGTAACAGCTTCAGAAATATCAGCATTACTGGGCAATTCCAAGCACACATGAGGGAAAACTTCCTGGCCAAGGACAGAACCACCTTTATGTGGCAGGTGAGGAGCAAGGAATGGCTGGCAAATAAATACCTGCCATGCCATACGGAAGGGCTGGGCTGCACAGCAGCCTCACAAACCTCATTCCCTCAGGGACTTCTGCAGCCCACAGGACTGGGAACCTGCTGAAATGCTGTGACTAAATTCATTATTAATATCAATAATTCAGCAACTGATTTTACCTTTGCTTCAGCCATTTCTTCCTGCACACACAAACTGTCTGTACCTAAGATCTGCAAGAAAAGTGTCCTCTCTTTAGAAGGGAGCTCAGTGTTGTGACATCAGGGCCTGCCTGGGTGACAGAGAAGGGCCACAGCAGCCAGGGACAGGGTCCCTGTGTGTCAGACCAAGAACTCGACCCCCCTGGTGCCATGGCATGGATCCAGCAAGTCCAGCCTCATTTTCCAACGAGGGGACCAGGTCCCAAAGAGACCTGTGCTCACCCACTGCAGTCACCTGCCACAGCAAACTTCTGCCTGTCTCCCTGCTGGCAGCCCACCCAGTGTGACCTCTGGAAGCAGCACAGGAAGCATCAGACAGCTTGGAAATTGGGACAAGTGCTCAAAATGGCCAGTAGCACCTTCCTGAGTGCACAGACAGGACTGATGTCCCTGAAGGACTGATGTCCCTGCAGCGGAGCCTCAGTGCTGCCCAGCACCCAAACAGCCTGAAAGCTTTCATTCTGTGCCAGCATCCTGCTCCATTACCCTGGAGCACAGGGATATTATCACTGGCACACTGTCAGCCATCGACCCAGCCCAGGAATGCTCCTGCAGCAGCAGCTCAGCTGCTCCTGTCCCTCTGGGGAGCTGCCGAAGCATGGTGCCCCCTGGCCTGCAAGCAGTGACAGCCCCTCAAAGCAGAGCTGCTGCTCACCACTGGCCATTCCATATCAGAAAGCAAAATATTGGAAGGACAGAACAAGGAATGGAGTGTGCAAAGCAGGAGGAATGAGCTCCATCAGCAAACACAGCTGTGGGACAAAGTGCGGCCATTGGTGACCAGGCCAGGCCACGTCCTCCAGGCTGTGAGCTCGGAGCAGGGGCCAGGAGATGGGCATCAAATGGGGACAAATCTGGTTTCCCTTTAAAACAAAACAAACTTTGTACAAGTGAAGGTGGGAACACCAACCTGGCAGGGTGCCCTGTGTTTGTCCTGATATAGCCCTGCATGTTCTCTGCAAGGTCAGGGCCAACAACACTGACGGTGCCTTAAAATGAAGTGCAGGTCCTCAGGGAAAGAGGACACAGGCAC
The DNA here is from genome assembly GCA_013397755.1 of Cnemophilus loriae. Classification (NCBI taxonomy): domain Eukaryota; kingdom Metazoa; phylum Chordata; class Aves; order Passeriformes; family Corvidae; genus Cnemophilus; species Cnemophilus loriae. Next base: position 411,472 of record VZTF01007180.1, on the reverse strand, counting down.
AAAAAGCCAGGGAAGTTTTTTTCCTGCAAGTAAAGATACATCCCTGCATTTAGCTAGCACATAAGGAAGTGGTTTGGGACTTGTAACACCTGGCATGCTGGGAAAGCAGCAAGTCCCTGGAAGCATCACTTCAGCTGTGTATAAACATTCACTATATCACCACACACCAGTGCTACAGGTGTCACTGTACAATCCATCCTGGCTCCAGGAGCCTCCTCCCAGGCCTGGGACTACCCTGCTCCCAACAGAAGCTGGGGCATTGCTCAGTTCTAAAGCTCTTCCAAGTTCAGTCTTTCCTAAGGGCATAATCAGAGTCACAGAATCACTGAGGCTGGAAAAGGCCTCTGAGTCCATCAAGTCCAACCATTCCCCCAGCACTGCGAGGGCCACCACTGACCATGTCCCCAAGTGCTACATCCACAGGGCTTTTAAACCCCTCCACCAATGGCGACTCCACCACTGCCCTGGACAGCTGTGCCAGGGCTGGACAGCCCTTTCCATGAGGAATTTTCCCAATATCCAACCTGAACCTCCCCAACACAGCTTGAGGTTTGCTTCCTCTTGTCCTGTTCCTGTTCCCTGGGAGCAGAGCCTGACCGCCCCCGGCTGCCCCCTCCTGTCAGGGAGTTGTGCAGAGCCACAAGGTCCCTCCTGAGCCTCCTCTTCTCCAGGCTGAGCCCCTTTCCCAGCTCCCTCAGCTGCTCCTGGGGCTCCAGCCCCTTCCCCAGCTCTGTTCCCTGCCCTGGACACACTCTGTCCTGTACCTGGGGACCCCAGAACTGCCCCCAGGACTGGAGGTGCCTCAGCAGTGCCAGCACAGGGGATGGGCACTGCCCCGGGCCTGTGGCCACACCATTGCTGGTCTCCAGTAAAGATCTACAGCAGCAAGTTCCTTAGCAAATTTAAAAGTGAAGCTACCCTGCCAAGAACCACCTTTTCTGAGCCACACGTGTTCATCTGCACACAGAAGGATTAAAGGAAAGAGAAGATGTGATGGCAACTTCGATATAAATAACCGATGTTATGACCTCCAGCTCCTCAGAGCTTGGGAGGAATTCACAGCAACGACCACAGGAGCACCTACGAAGCTGCAATGCAAGAGTGACTCAGAGCTGAAAGCAGCTCAGCGCTTCTCTGAGCTGTGCTTATCACCTCCTTTGCGGCAGCCACCTTTTGTTCAAGTATCAGACAGCCAATCGCCTCCATTTGCATCGCACGTGCGCTCCTGCTAATCCTCATGTTCTCTCCCTCCTCTGCCTCCCAGCGAGGGAGATGTCAGGAGCTCCCATTAAGTGCAAACCAGGAAATCTCACTGCGTTAGGAAACACGTCGACTTCAGGAGTAGGCAAGGATCCCGTATCTAACAGCTGAATCTCCTCCCCACACCGGTTGCTGTGCCCCATTTCCTGCCCCACTCAGCAAGTTTCTTTCACAATCTCCTCCTCTCTGCACCACAAAGGCCAAGACAGCTCTGTACTCCTGGGGGGTGGTTTGCACAGCCAGGGGGATCCGCTCCACAGGGGAATCACACCTGTGAGTTACAGCTCCGTGGGGGAGCACCGTGTTTGCTCAGCCCACTGCATCTACCCTGGGCCACTGATCTCCTTTCAAAAGGTAAAAACCGAGTAGTAAATAGAATACAGTTTTTTAGCAGCACCATGTTTGCAGTGGGGAATACAATACCTGGCTCCTCAACACTTGGGAGTCTTTGTGAGCAGCAGCGCTGCTGGGATTCCCAGCAGAACTAGAGGAGGGAGGACCAATGCAAGCCCTCATCCCTTCAGCCCTGGCAGGTCACCTGTACTTCCCACCTGGAGCGTTTCACCTTGGAGTGTTGTACAAAGAGCTGAGTGAAGCAGTTTGGAGCTCAGAGGATTTGCTGACACACAGAATTACCCTGCCTGCTTTGTCTCTCTGTTTCCTCATTTCAGGGTACACATAATCCTTGCCCAATTCACCAAGAGAAGGAAATCCCTAGGAACTTACCTGTGGCTCCTCACAGAGCTCAAAGTGATGGCTCAGCCCAGAGGCCAAATGAGGCACACAGGTGTCCTTGTGAACAGGGGACTCAGCCCTCTATCCCAACAGGAAACAGAGGACAGGTGACAAAGTCACCTCAGGAGCTCCTGCAGGCCCTGGGAACACCGAGACCACAGCATTTTCCTCCCCAGAGGATTAAGGAACCTCCATCTACCAGTCTGGGCCTGTCTGGGGAGCGCTGATCCCCAGAAAACATTTCTAAGCACAAAGCAAGCAGCCATCCAGCTCTTGGCAGGGCAGAGCCCGTGGGGCACCTCGCACACAGGTTTTTGCTCTAAAGTGCTCTTTATCCCCCATCACAGGAGCACCAATCCTGACTGCCCCCATCAAGACCTGGAAACATTTGCTCACACACAATTCCTGCTCCCCATTCCCATTCCTTCCCACTCAACAGAAACTACCTGGACCTGTAATAATGAACCCATTCCAAGAGACTCACCAGTTTCTGTGCCACGATGTTGTAGTGGCTGAAGGACTGGAGCAGGGCCACAAAGCAAACCTTGCAGCCAGCTGGGGAGGAACAAAAGCACACATTAGCAGTTCCACTTTGCAGCTGACATTATCAAAGCTCATAAATCACAGCAGCCAGGCCACAGATCTGTCTGCAAGGACCTTGAAGTGACATAGGTCTAGACAGAACCTCCCTTGCTTTCAATTTTCACCCTTCTAGAGGATATCCACATTAGGGAAAACGTTAGTTTAAAAAGAGAGGGAAAGAAGGAAAAAGAAGACCTGAAAAAGTGTAAGGCCCCTTTTCTGCCTCATGCCAGGTCAGCCTGGGACCTCCTGGCCCTGTTTGCTGGTGTTACAGCAAGGAGGCCAAGGGCTGGCCGTGACACTGAACTACTGAAACCACGGACATGCCAAAAATCCCCATTTTGGCTCTCACAGGGCAAGTGACCTTGACTGGAAAAACACACAGAACAGGGAATTATGTCAGACACCTAAAATGTGATTTTGGAACACTGGGCACGAACATAATCAGTCTTTGTTGGGCATGGACTTCAAGGGGAACAAGTCAGTGGCCCCAGATGAACCTTCAGATCTCCCGAAGGTTTTGGGGACCAAGTGGACAACACGAGGCTGCTGCAAACAGGGAATAACTGCATCCAGGTCCTGGGCTGGAGAGGGGCAGGTGACAGCCAGCACACCTGTCCTGACACATTAATATCCCACAGGGCTGCGCACCCACCAGGGATGGAAGGCTTTTCCCAGGCAGACAGGTAGCTCTGGACAGCAACTCCCAGGGCACTGCCGCGAGGTAGCACCAATTGCCAGGGCACTGCTGCAGGGCAGCACATCAGCAGAGCCCGAGGCAGTATCTGGCAGGTCTCTTTGAACTGTTCACATTGTTACCAACATGGGATGTCCTTCTGTTCCATTCAGTAAAAAATATTTCAATGCAGGGTAAAGCCCCAGCTGAGCCAGTGGCAGTTCTGGGGGGCAGAATGTCCTCATCCCACACCCTGCCCAGCACTGTGAGCTCCCTTTCAGGCCTGACAGTACCAGATTTGCTGGGCTGGTGGCTGTGCCAGCAGAAAGCTGGAGGAGTCTGAGTCCAGTGCCTGCTCCGCAGGGGCCAGGAGGTTACTCACAGGGGAAACTGTTCCCAGAAAAGTAATTAGACAACTTGCCAGACTCTGTTTGTTTCTTTACTCATTCTGATCTTATCTGTTGTTAATTGATCCTGATATGTGTAATTACATCATAAAAATGGAGGCAGTGACGGAGTTGCAGTGAACACCTCCCGGTCAGAGCCTGTGTGATTTACAACCATCGCCACGATCCGTGATGAAACAAGGCACAGAATTATGGTATGCACCCAAGGATACAGAGGAGTCCCAAGAATAAGTCAGAACTGGGATCCATAAATCCTAACCCCAAAGCTTTGTGCTTATCCGAGGATATCTCACACTGCAAAACTGCCCTCTGCTCACGGAGCAACCTTGAAGGAACCTCCGAGGTTTCCCTGCCTCAGAGACTGCTGCTGCTGACCCACCTCTGAGGTAGAAGGAGAGGAAGTGGTGCACCAGAAAGCTGCCATCTGTCCGGGTGTCTCGCAGCAGCGTGAATTTACTCTGGAAAACAAGAAGCAAAATAACAGAGTAAGGTGAGGGCACAAACTGCTCTTGGTAGACAAGATGTTGGCTCAAGCTACAGGAACTCTGCAGGTATTACTCAGAGGAAGAAGTGGACAAGCAGAGCTCTAGCTGCCTGCCTGTTTACAAAGGGATGCCAATACTTCCTCAGGACACAGCCCACAGGGAGGCATCTGAATCACAGCACTGCTAAGGTTGGAAAAGCCCTCTGAGCCCAAGTCCAACCATTAACCCAGTTCAACCATTAACCCAGCACTGCCACCCTCACCACTGAACCAGTCCCCATATGCCCAGTGTCACCACATGTCCACCAGCTAAAAACCCTTGTGCTCAGCTGTGCGCCCAGCTGGAGCCCCACGCTCTGTGCCCATCAAGTGCCACCTCCTCCCTGGAAACAACAGATGTGCAGCACGGTGTTCCCACTGCCACCATATCTGGAGCCTCTGGTGCTGGACACCATCAAGAGGCTTCTGGGCAGTCTCCACCTCCCAGCTCTGTGCCCCTCTCCTCCAACTCACAGGCATCTTTCTTCTCTGAGTGGCAGGGGAACAACAGCCACTCACTCCGTTCCCAGCCCATTCTCCCCCTGCCACAGCCAGCGTGTTTGAAATGTCAACACAGTAGAGCTGCTGTTCCTCCTGTCCCCAAACAGCCCTCCCTGTCCTCTCCTCCAGGTTTACTTCCAACATGCCACCTTCAGGGTAGAAAACCTTATCACCAAAATTCCGTAGTGCAGCAGAGCTCTCAGCACAAGGTATGAACCTTGTTTTGATCAGGCAGGAAATTAATTCCGTTCATCAGTGCACACTCATTATCAGCCCCAGCCTCATCAAGGTGTTTGTTTCCATTAAAATCTTAGTCAGGATGTTTCTTTAATCAATACAAATCATAGACGAGCTGCTCGGAAACACAAAGAACTTATCAAAGTGGGAGTTTTTCTTCTCCCAAGCACAGCAAAAGCCTTTTGCAGCAACAAGCCATCTCTGCACAGGCAATTCCCAAGCCATCCATCAGAACAAACTCCCTGGTGCCTAAACCCTAAAGCAGAGCAAATGGAACAGCAAATATTGAACACGACTGCAGGGAATGTAAAGCAGAGGCCAGGGCAGGGAAGCTGCTCTCCCTCAGCCAGAATGAGAGCTCTTCCCCCCCAAAAAGGGTTATGCCTCAATGGCTACTGCAGTGACAGGGACGCCGCCCCAAGACATGCCCTCCATGGATGAGCCTGGAGGAGACTTGTGCTCAAACAGCACAAGCCCAGACGTTCAGGGGTTTACCTTCCGCAACTCCATCCCCTTCACCTCCCCTCTTCCCCACCAGGGCCCCGGGAAGAGCAGGCTGAGCGCTCCCCGTGTGCCCTCCCTGCTGGCTGGCTCCACAGGCTGTGCTGGCATGGTGGGATTTGTCACTCCGAGCACACGGCACTTCACCATGCCAAACCTTGCAGCCATCAGCCATCCCTCCTGCCAGCCCCCACCGGCTGTCACCCTGCAGCTGCTCAGGCAGCACCGACAGGATCACTGGGGCACAGCCACTGAGGCTGGAAAAGGCCTCTGAGTCCATCAAGTCCACCCGTCCCCCAGCACTGCCAAGGCCACCACTGACCATGTCCCCAAGTGCTACATCCACAGGGCTTTTAAATCCCTCCACCAATGGGGACTCCACCACTGCCCTGGGCAGCTGTGCCAGGGCTAGACAGCCATGCCAGGGCTGGACAGCCCTTTCCATGAAGAATTTTCCCAATATCCAACCTGAACCTCCCCAGCACAGCCCGAGGCCGTTCCCTCTCCTCCTGTCCCTGTTCCCTGGGAGCAGAGCCCGACTCCCCCCGGCTGCCCCCTCCTGTCAGGGAGTTGTGCAGAGCCACAGGGTCCCCCCTGAGCCTCCTTTTCTCCAGGCCGAGCCCCTTTCCAAGCTCCCTCAGCCGCTCCTGGGGCTCCAGCCCCTTCCCAGCTCTGTTCCCTTCCCTGGACACACTCCAGCCTCTCAATGTCTTTCTTGTGAGGGCCCAGAGCTGCCCCCAGGATCTGAGACGTCCCAGCAGTGCCAGCACAGGGGACGGGCACTATCCTGGATCTGTGGTCACACCAGTGCAGACACAACACCCGTTGCGCAGGAAGCTGAGCAAAGCTGACAGGAACCTGTGGGGGTTTCCAAGGTCTGTGCTCACATTGTCCTCACACAGCTCCACCCCGACAGACTATGAATATCAAGTTATTTAACAGCTGGCTGGAAGCAACCAGGTCCCTGGAAGTCCTCATAGCAAGAGGAATTCTCCTGCTGAGAAGCAAGGAAGCCCTGGCTCCACCATCAGGATTTTCCTTGGTGCCCCAGGAACCCCAGGATCCCTGTGGCTGCCACAGACACACAGGAGGAGATAAAATTCCATCTACTTAGGACCCAAAAGCAGTCATGAAAGTATTAGAGGACTCGGGTGGTGAGGAATCAATCTCAAAATGGGAGATAGCTGCTCCAAAGACTTTCCAAGACCCTTATGAACTGGACCAAACTTCCATCCCAGTTGTTATTCCTTCTCAGTCTCAGGAAGATGCTGCCAGGGATGAAACCCTTCCAAAGGCAAAGCCTTCCTGCGGCATCTTCTCCATGAACTCCAGCCCGTTCTTTCCGTGCTCTGCCCTCACACTCTCAATACCTGCAGGCTATGAGGCAGAAGCTGCAGCTACTTGTTCGGAACTGCCGAAATCCCTCGGCAGGGCAGCAGCAGGTGTCACAACCCCACGGTGACACCCACAGCAGATACACCCACAGACACAGCCACACTGGCAGCAGCTCCGTGCACCAGCAGCCCTGCGGGGACAGCGCTTGCCAGAGCTCGGAAAGCGGCACGGCCCAGCCGTGGAGCTGCAGGAATCGGGAAGGAGAGCTCTGCAAAGGGCTGATGCTGTTACACAGCGGGGCACCGGGCCAGGCTGGGGATCCCGGCACACTCCAGGGACTGGCTCTGCACAGCGATCCGTGACACTGAGGGGGACTTGCACACACAAATACTCATGATTTACTACCAGAGTAGACCAGACTGAATACCATGAGCATTGCAGGGCACAAAGTCGGTCCCTCCACCCCAGAACCCGGGAGCACCACTCACTGGGCAGCCAGCCACACTGGTGTGACACCCAGACAGAGGGGAACCTGCCGTGTGTGGTGGGATGGGAAGAGCCAGCTCAATCCAAGGGACCTCCTCACACAGAGGAGACCTTGGTCAGCTCCTGCTTTGGCTGCCAAGTCCAAACCCAGGATCTTGGGGCCAAATCTTTTGGTTTTGCTCTGTGGAATTTCCCATTCACATCAAGGTGAGCTCCTTGCCTCAGAAATCAAGCTCATGGATGGCCGCATTCCTGCTCATCCCACAGCTCCACCACCAAACACGCCTTAGAGTGTGTTTGGTGGTGGAGCTGCCAAAGCATGCACTCCACCAAGCATTTCTCACTTAGTGTTTCACACGCGTTAAAAACCGAACATGGGTTTCCACCTGGGTCAGGGCAATCCCCAGAATCAGCAAAGGCTGGAGGATGGATGGATGGATGGATGGATGGATGGCAGGCAAACAGCCGAGCCGCTTCCAGGGCTGGAGCCCCTCTGCCCTGCAGCCAGGCTGGGAGAGCTGGGAATGTTCACCTGGAGAGGAGAAGGCTCCACGGAGACCTCAGAGCCCCTGCCAGGGCCTAAAGGGGCTCCAGGAGAGCTGGAGAGGGACGGGGGACAAGGGATGGAGGGACAAGACACAGGGAATGGCTTCCCACTGCCAGAGGGCAGGGATGGATGGGATAGTGGGAAGAAATCCTTCTCTGTGAGAGTGGGGAGGCCCTGGCACAGGGTGCCCGGAGAAGCTGTGGCTGCCCCTGGATCCCTGGAAGTGTCCAAGGCCAGGCTGGATGGAGCTTGGAGCAGTCTGGGATAGCGGAAGGCATCCCTTCCCCAGGGCAGGAGGTGGGACCAGAAGAGCTTTAAGACTCCTTCCAGCCCAAACCACTCTGGGATTCCATGACTGACATTTTACCTGCACAGCTCTCACACACAGCGAGGGTGTTTAGTTCCAGCATGACTTCATTAACACAAAACCTCCCTGGAAAAGCTACATTAATTAATTTAATGCCCTAAAGGACAAGTACCTCTGGAACAGCTCCCCGGCCCGGAGCAGTACCGGACAGCGGGTTTACCACCCAGTTCTGTGTTTATTCCCCGCACAGCGGCACGCATGCACGGACACACACGGGAACAGAGCTCGGCCGCTTCTCAGCGGCACATGCCGGAGCCAGAGCCGTGAGGGGCGGTACGCAGCCGGGAACAGGCGAGGGAAGAGCCGAAGGTGGCTCAGCTCCGGGACC
>VZTF01007180.1:387685-402669 GCA_013397755.1 Cnemophilus loriae | reverse complement strand
CCCAGCGTCCCCCGCCGCTCCCGGAGGCCGCAACCCGTCCCTCCCGCCCTCTCAGCGCCCTCTCGGCGCCCTCTCACCGCGTCCGGGCGCTCCGGGGAGGCCCCGAGCAGCTCATTCAGCTCCGCGAACATGGCGGGCGGCGCTGAGGGGCCGCGCAGGGCGGGAAGCGCCGCGGGGCCGCGCATGCGCCGGGCGGGGGGCGCCGCCTGCTGGCGGGGCGGGGTGGTGCCGGAGCCGCCATTGCCGCCGCCCGGGACCCGCGTGAGGAGCCGGTTAGCGGGGCTGGATCGCCAATTAGCGGGGTGGATCGCTCATTAACGGGGCTGGATCGCCAATTAGCGGGATGGATCGCTCATTAACGGGGCTGGATCGCCAATTAGCGGGGCTGGATTGCCAATTAGCGGGGCTGGGCCCGCGTTCCACCGTCAATTAAAGCGGCTGGATCCTCAGCCGTGTGGTTAATTAAGGTGCTATATTGGACTGGATCCTCATCCCATCATAATTAGCGGGGCTGGATCCACGTCCCATCAGTAATTAATGGAACTGACTCCTCATCCCATCGTTAGTGCATGGGACTGGATCCTCATCCCGTTGTTCATGGAGGCCCAGGCTGGGGCTGCATCCCGGTTCCCACACCAGCGCTGGCCTCCAGCTGGCCTGGGGGCACCGGTCACCCCTGACCCCTGGTCCCAGGGTGCCACTGCCCCTTTCAAACCCCTGCGTTTCTGTGGCAGATTTCATACATCTGGGAAGCATGTGGGGTCATTTTGGGGATATTTGGGAGGGGTCTGTTCCTTTCTCATTGTTTCTTGTTTCATTATCAGCACATTTGGGAAGTACTGAACATCCATCGGGCACCCAAAAATCATCTGCAGTAACAGCAAATTTATAGCCCATAACTACCCAAATCTACATTTCTTTGGTGTCATTTTTTTGCCTCCGAGCCTGAATTTGACGTTTTTGGCACTTAATTCACCTTTCCATTTGCTCCAGGAAAGCTTTTGTAACCTTTTGAGTTTCGTTGTGGAAGCAGGGATTGCCTTGCTTGAGGGGAGATGTGCCAGAGCTGGAGAGATGATTCTGGAGTCCGGGATGTGCCAGGGGGACTGGAGAGATGATTCTGGAGCCCGGGATGTGCCGGAGAGGCTGGAGAGATGATTCTGGAGCCCGGGATGTGCTGAGGAGACGCTGCTGGAGCCCGGGATGCTGCACTGTGAGCATTAGGGGGCATCCCACGATGTGATAAAAGCATGGAATGAGGGACAGAGGCACTGCCGAGGTTCAGCTCCTTGGAACCACAGATCATCACTGCTGAGGGACTGTGTGGGTTTAGGAGCGGGATTCGGTGGGAGAAGGGGACCAGCCTGTGGAAAGCAGGGCTGCTGCCACCTGGGAATCTGCGCTGCAGATTCCTGGGAAAAGAGCCACAGGAACATGAGAGGTGTTTGCTTCGGTGTTCCCTCGCCTTCCCACAGAATGGTTCTCCTAGGAGAGATGGGCTGTATGAGGATTTGGCTGAGGCGCTGCAGCCGTTCTTCTGCCCTTATTCCCTCTGTTTGTGTGTGTGTTACCTTTAAAACTCCCCATCCTGCTCTCCAGCCGTGCTGGGGAGCGCTCAGGACGTGCCGGGAGCCCCCGAGGTCCCTGGTGTGCCACAGAAAGCGCTTGTGCCGGCCCCTTCCTTCCTGTGCTGGAACCGCGACTCGCTGAAAGGAGCTGCCTCTCTCCTTTCCCTTTGATGCCTTCAGCCCTGGAAAAGCTGCAGCTGAAAGCTTCTTTAAAAGTCAAAATAGCTTTGCTTTTGTTCTCCCACCCTTTCAGGGAGCTGGGAACCCTGCTCCGGTGCCGGGGAGCGCAGGAACCAGCTCCCTGCCCTGTGCTGGTGCAGCCGGAGCCGGAATTCCTTCAGCAGCCTTTGAGAGAGCCTGGCTCCTTCCTGGCTCCTGGATCACAGGGCTTGGCTGCAGAGCCCATTCTTCTAGCAAAGGGGGCTCCCAGAGCCGGGGGGAGCTTCTGGAGGAGTTCCTGTAGGTGTTCCTACCTGGCTGCATTTGTATGTGAGCGGAGCCGCCGCTCAGACACCTTTTGTCTCGCTGTCACGTTTCTCTCCCTGTGGCACTTCCCTCCCGGCTCCTTCAGGAGCCGCAGAGCCCGAAACTCCTTGTAAATGAAATGTAAAATCCTCTCTTTTTCTCTTCCTGGTGGGAGGGGGACCAGAACCGCATGCAAAGTGCAGCTGCATCTCTCAAAACACCTCTTGTCCTTCCTAATATATTCCTTCCCACATCCCAGGACTTGTTACCGTGCGAAGGCAGTGAGGATTTTGCTGTTAAAACTGGTGCCCCTTCCCTCCCATCTGCTCCATGCCTATTTCCAGTATTTATCATGGAGCTGTTTCCCAGAGGAGCCATATGGGATCCATAGGTATCCATGCTGCTTCCAATGAAGCCCCTGTGTCAGAGCAGTGCGTGAAAAGCAATTCATGCCCAAAAGTAGAAAAAAACCCCACATCAGAACAAATAAAACCAATTAATCTTGCAGTGTTGGAGGTGATTCCCAAGAGATTGGCAGAGAAGGGGAGCTGAACCCACCAGGTTTCTTGATGTGATCGTGTGGAGAACAATTTTTAGGGAGAAAACACTTTTATTTACCTCCTGTGATTGTTGCTTATTGCTGAGTGATCCAGGATGGATTTTAGTGCACAAATCCCATTCCACCCCAGCAAAAGGAGGGTTTTCTTCTCTCAGGACACCTCAGCTGTTGCTGACACAATGCCAAGTGCTCTGGAGTCATAAAGGATCACCAGAGCTGTGGGGCCAGTGAGGGTTAACGGGAGCAGATGTTGGCCGAGTCAATGGCCAGGGAAGAAAAGAATGAAACACGTTCCGGGATAAATTCCGCCTCCTCAGTGCCCGCCCTGACGTGCAAAGAGCAGCTGGAAAGAATAATGGATGAGCTGAACCAGGTGCTGAATTTCTCTGCAGAAATGCAAGAGGCAGAGTTTGAAAAGAATTGCTAAGGCAGGAGGTCCCTCCCTGTGACAAGAAACAGGGACCCGGATCCGGTGGGACAGGCAGGGCAGTTCCCGGTGTCACCAGCCCTCATGCCTTCCCCAGAGCCCTTTTCTCTAGGAAAACTCAGGGAAAACCAGTCTCTTTTGGACCTTCCCGTCTCCTTTAGCTTGGCAGGGTTGGGGAAAATGCTGCCAATGAAACCAAATCCTCCAGGTATTTACAAACGCTCTGGTCTGTGATTCCGAGGCTGCAGATCATGGAATAATTTGGGTTGGGCTGCAGGGACAAAGCACAAAGAATGGGACAAGGAAAATAAATATGGATTTAGATCCTGAGGGTGTGGTAAAATGGCAGGACACCTGAGCTGCCCTTAAAAGACTTCAACAAAAACACGGAACAGCATCAGCTCCCGTCTCCCTCCTTTACCTTCTCCTTCCACTGTTTGCCTGAGGCCAGATCTTCAGCATGGAGTTATGCTCACCTCGGGGTATTCCTTGTGCTGGAAGATTTCATGGGAGACTGATACAACTGGAAAATACAAGAAAAATGGAGGAAATTGATATTTATTTTTTCCAATTTCAAATCTTACTTTTTGCTTGCTTGTATCCATATAAACAAATGTATCTCTGGTGAAAGGAGCAACTGTGAAAAATGTTGGGAAAAAATGATGAGGACTGAGCTGATAAACCTGCTCCACACGCTGTGGCAGAGGGAGGGAAGAGCTGGGCTGACATTTCTGGTGGAAGAAAAGCAGGATCACTGAGCATGAGGCCGGAGGGACCCGGAGAGGTCGCTCGGATGGAGCAACACCTGCCGCCGGCAAAATCCGCTCAGCTTCAACCTTCCCTGGCAGATGTTTGTCCAACCTGTTCCCAGAAACCCTCGGCAGCCACGGCTCCGCACCCTCTCTCGGCATTTCTTTCCAGCCCCCCTTTATTCCCACTCCATATCCCCGTGTCACCCAGGCATCCTTCGCTGGGTTTATCCGTGCTTCTTTTGCTGATTGCTCGTGGCTGTGGAGAATAATTCACTGCCTTCGTAAAGCAGGGAGAAAAACAAACCAGTTTGGATTCAATTTTCAGGTCACCTTTAAAATTCACTTGACCATTTTGAAGCAAAATGCCACTGGCTCTCCACGAGGGATCTCCAGGCCTTTTCCAAAAGAGGCTGGAGAATCCCTGGGAAACGTGCTGAATCCAGCAGGGATCTGGCAGCAAAGTTGTCTCAGCACGAAGTTCCTCAGCTGTCTCAGCAGGGAACCACTGAGGTCCTGAGGATGGCTGTGAGCCAAGTGGGGTCGAAGCCGGCAGGGAAAGTGCTGTCCCCTCTCCCAGATCCAGGTGTTTGGCTCCCTAAAGCCACTGCTGTCTGCCAGATCCTCTGTGCCTCCTCATCCCTCACACTCCTTGCCCTCTTCGGCCGCTCCTTCTCCTCGTTTTGCCTCGTCCTGCTTTGCCCCTCTCCCCTCTGGCCACGTTTTGCAGCACTTCTATCTCCCCCTCCCAGTTCTTGCTCACAGAGCTCTCCCACAGCTCCTCTTTTCCTGCCCTCTCCCCTTCCCGCTGATCCCATGTACAGCATTCAGCAGCCTGAGGACAACAGACACCTTCAGAGATCCCCTTCTCCACCCACGCCTGTATCCCAGCCCTGGATCACCATGCAGAGCTGGAGTTCAGAAGCTACAAAAGAATCTCTGCATTTTCTCCCAAATCCTTCCTGAAATCTCCTCTTTTCTGACAAAACCCCACCAAGTTTGACTGGTCTTGTCTGCTATGGCAGCCAGTGTTGTCTCACTGCTTCTCCGTGCTCCTCAGCCCACCAGATTGTCCCATCTGCCGTCTCTTGCCTCAAAGTGAAATTCTCAGCTGACACCAGAGCTGCATTTTCACACTGCATTTTTGTAGCTCCCAGCGAAAGGTGATGGAGACTCCTGGGTGCTCCTGCAGGATGGCTCCAGATTCCTTTAATAAATGCAAATTGCGTACATAGATTGAATCACTGAGGTCTGGAGTGGGTTGAGTGGGAAGGGACCTTAAAGTTCATCTCATTCCAGGGACACTGTCCACTGTCCCGGGGTGCTCCAAGCACTATCCAACCTGGTCTTGGACACTTACAGGGATCCAGGGGCAGCTACAGCTTCTCTGGGCAGCTGTGCCAGGGCTGGACAGCCCTTTCCATGAAGGGATTTTCCCAATATCCAACCTGAACCATTGGCACAACTTGAGGTCGTTCCCCCTTGTCCTGTCCCTGTTTCCTGGGAGCAGAGCCCGACCCCCACCTGGCTGCCCCCTCCTGTCAGGGAGTTGTGGAGTCTTTCGGACACTGTTCCCACATCTGCCTGGGTCTCCAGTTCTCCCCACTGCCCACCACTCTTTCCTGAGTCTCTCTTCTTGCTTCTCCTGGACCTTCTTGCGTGGCTTCCATCTTTCCTTACACGACAACCCTAAACTGAACCTGCTCTTGTAAACCCTCAGCCATCGCTTGTGCTGCCAAACAGCTCTCAGGTGCCTTGAACTGGTTTTCTAAGCAGTCCAGGATGAAGTTCCAAGGGTCGGGAGCAATCTGAGTGTGCTGTTTAATATTAAATATATTAATTATTCTATGTAAATATATAATATTTAATGTTATTGCAGTCACCGCTCTCTCAGTGGCAGCACAGCACCTCATAATTGTGGTGGGCATCTGCTCACACTTGGCACCTCTAAAGGCTGGGGGTTTGAAAAGGTTTTAAAACAAGCCAGTGATCCCCTTGAATTCCCAGCCTCCTTTGCCAGCTGCCTTCGTCCTTCCCTGGGACCAGACCAATGCTCCCTTGCTCATTCTCCTCCTGCTGATGGAGCCTTTTCTTCTTCTCCTTAACGATTCCTCCCTATTTCCATCTCAATTTGGCCTTTCTGATGTCTCCCCACATGCTTATGCGCCCCTTGTAACTGTCCTTAGTAATTTGACCTAGTTCCCACTTCCCATAAGCCTTTTTTCTCGAGCCTGAGGTCAGTGAGGAGCTTGTGATGCAGCCAGGCTGGTGTTTCCTATTGGGATGGCTTCTGTGTGTGCTGCTTGCAGCGTTCCTTTGAAGTCCCGCCAGTTTCCTTAACTCCTTTCACTTTTAAACGTGCCTCCCACCAGATCCTACTTCCCACTTCTCCAAATGTCTCAGTGTCCCTTGTCTTTATTTTTCCCTTTTCTCCTCCATCCCTCCATGAGGAGTGTGAGCTTGGCCGCTCCACGCTCAGCCTTGGCCGGTTTTCCTCCTGCCTTTACGTTCCAAACCAGTCTCTGGTGCTGGTTGCTGGCCGTGCCCCGCTTTGTCCGTCTCCCAGTGGCAGCAGTCAGCCCAGGGACAGCAGTGACGCAGAGGAGCCGTGCCTGAAGCTGTCCCAGCCCTTGCTGGCGTCAGCGGGCGCATGCCCAGCTCCTCGTTCCCACACTGGGCACTTTACAGTTCACGAAGGTAAGAGGATTTTGCTTTTCTCCTCTCTCTAAATCCAACGCGGAGTCAGTCTAATACTGGAATCGCTCTGTGTGACAGCCAGGCTGCGAGTAATGGAGTAATTGGTATTTCCCAGCACTAAATACTGAGATCTCCGTGCTTTCTGGCTACACAAATACCAGTTACGGGCTCCTCCCAGCCAGGAGGCAGCCCAGCAATGGTGGGAACACCGGGATATCACCAGATATGCTCCCAGGAGCTCCCCGCAGTGACCTACAGGACATGTCCCCTCTCAAACCTTTGGCTCACTGGGAAGCATCGCGGGGTTCACCACGAAATGCTCCTGTGCTGGGTTCAGCAGAGCTGCTCCCAGGGGTGGTCCAAAACGGTTTGGGAATGGTTCCTCAAGCCTGACCCTCCTTCTCCTGGGAGCTGGAGCTGGAGGTGAGACAGCAAGAGTGGGATTCATCCAACCACTGTAGCTGTGTGTGACTGGAGTCACGTGTGAACAGAGCCAGACTGTGCCATGGTGGAAGAGGTGGGACAGAAGCACCAGGCAAGGGAAAGGACAGAGCCCGCCTCATCTTCCAAATATTCTTCCAAGGAAAAGGGTGTGGGGCCAGCCCTCAGGCAAGGAAATGTCCTCAGAGGTGTCTAGAAGGGGACAAGGGACAGACACGGCACTGCCAGCTCCTGGCACCTCAGGGAGGGAACCCGGACCAACCCAGAATCCCAAAGGAGCAGCATCCTGCTCCGAAGGTGTTGAGTACAGTTTGGGGTGTGCGGGGGCTGACGGGGACCACCAAGCTGCTGCCACCTCCTTCTCCAGCCCTTCACGCTCCTGACCAGCGCCCTGCTGGTGAGTTGGGACACTTGGTTGGTGAATCAAGATTTGGTTGGTGATTTGGGACTTTTAGCCATTGAATCAAGACTCAGCCAGTGATCGTGGCTCTCACTCAGTGAATCTGGACTCTGATCATGAATGTGGACTCTTGGTCAGTGAATCGGGGCCCTGGGCTGGTGAATCAGGCCTTGTTTGGTGAATCAGGACTCACCCAATGAATCCCGACTCCGGATATTTTGTTTCAGGCAGCCGGAGCTTGTCAAGGGAAGAAAGGCTCCTTGTCTCGGGGTCGTGGCTCTAATCCTGTTATGTGTCTGCGAGAGAAAAGAGGACGGCAGAGAGAGGAGGACAGGCCCACTGCCGATGCCAGTTCCCTTCCCACATCCCGTGCCAGCCCTTTCTGGCCACAATGGGCCATCTCCCCTCCCAGCAAACCAACCAAGCATTGAAATTTAATAGCTCTCTGGCCTCTCCTCTCCATCCCAGTGATTAGGCCTGTGATTAAAGCCCATGTGTTGCTTTGCTGGCTGGGAGGCAAATTCCTCCACAGGGCCCGTGAAATCGGCTCCAAGCGCGGTACACGGCGTCTGCTCCTCGCCCTCTCCCGTGTCCGACCAGGCGCTGACGGGGAGCCCTCGGATAACCCCATCCATCCCTCCAAACCATGCTCCTCCCTCCACTGGGAAAGCCAGAGGGGATGAGAGCCCACGGGCTGGGGCTGGGCTGGTACCCCCAGGGGAAACGGAGGCACAGCGAGGGGTGCTGACCCCAGAGCCGGATGGGGCTCCGGGGCTCGTGGCCGGCTGGAGCGAGGCAGGAACAGAGGTTGTGCCTTCCCGTGGGAAACAGGAGCGCGCCGGGAAGGTGAGTAGGGTCCGACAGAGTGGGAACAGCCAGGGGAGAATGATGGGGTCAGAGCAATACCTCAGAGCAGGGGGACAGGGGGACAAATCTCCCAGCGGTCCCAACCTGTGTATGAGCAGGAGCATCCTTTACCTGCTTAAATCCTTGTGACCCGCTTTTGTCCTGAATCCCACTAAGTGCCTGCAGCCCATGGGGGTGAGCGGCTGCAGCCGAGGATGGTTCCTGGATCCAGGACTCCTCTGTGGGTCATCCCTCATGAGTCCGAGACAGGGCCTGCACCAAGCAGCCACTGCCTGGCTTCGTGGAGGGGATGGTTCCCACCACTGCCCACCCCGGCCACGCTGGGCTTCTTGGAAGGGGCAAAAACGGGTGGCAAGGGAATGTGGAAGGTGGGCAGCTCTGTGTGGAGCCACGGCAGGTCCGTGGTGGATGGGCTGTGCTGGGATGGAGGGGCTGTGCCATGTCACCCTCAGCTCCATGGTGTCACTGTCCTGTGCTGTGCCAGTCTCACCTCCATGGTGACACCATGGCAGATGTCTCCCCAGGCAGTGTCTGGCTGGACCCACAGGCACCATGAGGGAGGATCCCAGTGAAGAGCAGACGGTTTCAAGGTCCCACCACACAGCCCCAGCTGGACTCACTCCTTGGCTGCCTCATCCCACTCCATGTCTCCCTGCATCCCACCTTGCCGACTCCCTCCAGGGGCAGCTGGAGATGAGGGGTCTCTCCCATCCTGCAGTGCCCCTTCCCTCCTCTTTCCTGCATCACCTTGGATTCCCAATCCCCTCCACCATTCCTGTCCTTCCACAACCATTTCTTCTCCTCATACACAGGCACAGATCCTCTCCCATCACAGCGATGCTCACCCCACTCCAGCTCGCTTTCCCTCCCTCCCTGTCCCATGGGAAGCTTGTGCCCAGCCTCTGCCCATGCCAGGACATCCCTGCTTTCCTCAGGGTTTCCTCAGGCATCGGCATCTCCTCTCTGCTCTGCCGGGCTCCTGCTCCACCCACACATCTCTCTCCCCTCGCCCCACTCTTTTTATTGCTGTGTCCACGTTCTCAGTGCTTTATCCATGTTTTTACCTGTCCTAGAGCTCCGTGTTGGACGGAGAATGGCAAAGACCAAAGCCCTCCGGTGCCGGTGAGCCGCTCGCTCCGCCTCGTGTGACTGCCGGGATCGACTGCCGGCTCCTGCCACCACTCCTCAGTTTTTAATCTCCCTGAGCGAGCTGAGAATTAATTATTTAGCAGCTCTCAGGACGCATCGGGAACATCCGATCCACACAGAGCTGCGGCTTTGGCTCCCACCTGCCCCGGGAGAGCGCCGGCTGCATCCCTGACATGCCGCACACTTAATATTGTGTGGTGATTAATGGCTGCATGTCCTCTCTCCCAGGGAACCTGGAGTGTTGGCTCGTGGATGAATCCGTCTTCAGAAGAAATCGGTTCCTGCTGGAAGCAAGACGGAGCCGCGGCCGGGGGGGAGGGTGGTGGGAGAGCTGGGGTTCCCTGGGGAGAGATCCCTGCTCCATGCTCGATCCCAGGGGGATGGCAACAGGGCCAGCCTGACCTTGCCAAAGCCACTAGGACAGTAGCACTGGTTCTTCTCCATGCAGATGGAAACTGGGAGCTAGGGGGTGACAACCCTGCGGCATTCCACCCAAAATCCCAGCGACATCCCGGGCAGCTCCATTGCAGGAGACTGCTGGAGCAGGAGTGATTGGGAGCTGTCACCCCGTGTGCAGCCACATTGTTTGGGGGGACCCATGGTGGGGACAGGGATGGGGATGGAGCAAACCCTGGAGCAGCCCAGGCACCTCCACCAGACATCCCAGGGTGTCCCATCTGCTCCCGAGCGTGTCCGGGGTGGCACATCCTGCCTAGCAGAGGTGCCTGGAGAGGGTGAGAAGGGGGGACCAGGCACCCACCACCCCGGGGTGACACTCAGATGGGACCCTGTGGAAGCAGGGGCTGAATCCCGCCGTGATCGTGTTGGGAGATTGCAGGCACCGGCAAGAGGCTTAACTTTAAAAAAAAAAAGGTTTATTTATTTCAAGATCTTCCTTTTTTTTCCCCCTTCCTCCTTTTTTTGTTGTTTTTACCTGTATTTCAAAAAAAGTGGGGCAAAAGTACAAAAAAAGTCAGTTGCGGAACGGCAAAGGTTTAGAAATCACAGCGCGGAACGAACCCAAGCGAGAAACACGGAGCACGAACCAAACACCCCCACGACACGGCCGAATTATTACTGGAATTTTTGTTTTCCTCTGTACAAAACACACCAAAGCATGCCACGGAGCGGGAAGGGACACAGCGGCGGGAGGGGGCGGCTGTGGGTGCGGGGGGAGCCGGGCTCCCGCTGCCGCTGCCGTGCCCGCCGCTCACGTCAGGTTGTTCTGGAGGCAGTTGAGCTCCCCCGCGTCCTGCTCCCCTTTGCCTCCGTCGTGCTTGGGCGACGTCGAGTTGTGGATGTTGAACGGCTCCTCGTCCTTCAGGCAGGATTTCAGCGAGTCCTGCAGCTTGTGGGGAGCGCTGGGATCGTCCTGCGGGAGAGAGGGGGTCAGGGGAGAGCCGTGATGGGGGCGGGACCCAGTGAGGGCACCGATGTCCCACTGACCCCTTGCAGAGAGCCACTGGAGGGGACAAATGTCCCCCCCAGCGCAGATGGCGGCACGGGGGGACCGTGGTGCTGCCGGCGCGGGGACAGGGTCCGACCCCCCCGCGGTGGCGCCGTCCCCCAGCACAGCCTCCCCACCTCGGGGTGCTCCGGCTCCGAAGCCAACAGCGCCCACGAGCTGTGCCGGCCGTAGGAGCCTGTGCCAGCCACAGGCACATCCCCCCGGCCATCCCGCCCACCGTTCCCACCCGATTTTTCTTCCCGCTCCCAGCCCGGCGCATCTCCT
Source organism: Cnemophilus loriae (assembly GCA_013397755.1). NCBI lineage: Eukaryota > Metazoa > Chordata > Aves > Passeriformes > Corvidae > Cnemophilus > Cnemophilus loriae. Next base: position 391,615 of record VZTF01007180.1, on the reverse strand, counting down.
CGTCCCCGCGACAATCAGCCACTCCCGGCGCTTGGCAGGAGGCCAGAGGGGTTGGGTTTATTGCGGTTCCTCAGCGTACAGCCGGTGCCCCCGCGCCGCTGGCAAAGCCGGGCGCCTCTTCCCGACGTGCCCCCGCTGGAGCATCTTCCCGCGCCAGGGCCGGGCTGCGCCCCGAGTCTGTCCCGCATCCATGGGGAGAGCGGCCCCTCCGGCCCCGGAGCCGAGCTCCGGCTGTTGGGTGGCGGCTGCGCCCGCACGGTGCCGGCGGTGGGGCAGGAGGAGCCCTGGCCTGGGGGCTGCCGGGGCGGGCCGGGCCGTGGTGGTTCCGGTGCTCCCGGTGCTCCCGGTGCCACACGGAGAGCGGCAGACGGACGGGGACACCCAAGGGCCGGCGTCACACAGGGACAGGATTCTCCATCTCCTGGGCAGTGACGTCCGGCCAGCCCGGAGCTGGTGCCATTGGCTCCACCGCTGCAGGATCCCCAAAAACCCCTTTCCAGGGGTGTTGACCCTGCTGACCCTTCCTCATCCTCGGAGTGCTGCGTCCCAGGCACCGCGTGCCGAACCCTCCGCATCCGGAGGGGACGAGGGACGTGTCAGAGCCCGGCGAGACGCCGGGGAGCGGCACCGAGTTCATCCCGAGGTTCATCCTCTCGCCAGCGGGGAGGGAGCCGGCCCCGGAGCCTCCTGCCAGGGCGGCCGGGCCGCGCCGACGCTACGGCTGCTAAAGGCGGTCGGAAGATGGGGAACACCGGCCATGGATACGGAAAGGCTAAAGGGACCTACGCTCCTCCTCCGGCTCGCGCTCCGCAAAGCCCTTCGCTTCTCTCTGTTCCGAGCCGAAAGACAGGAGGTTGGAAGGGCATCCCGGGGGATGCCGGTGGGTGCATCCCAACCACGGCAGCATCCCGGAGCGTGTCATCCTCCAACATCCGGAGTCATCCGCTGGTCCTGCCCAGTGATGCCACAGCCAGGGAGCATTGTCTGCCCCAGCTGTCCCCTCCCCGAAAATTGCGGCACAGCCACCCCTGCCACCCACACACGGGCCAAAGCCATCGGGAACTCGGGACGATGGCTCCCCGGGGAGCCACGTAGCGGGGAGGGGATGGGGAAGGGACAGAGGGGTGACACTGACCCCCTGCCTGGCCTAGGTCCAGTTTAGGTCATTGGGGACCGACCAGCAAGGGGACAGAGTTGTGACCATGGCAGGATAGGGACAGGAGGGCAGTGCTGGGATCATGGAAGGGGCACAGGTGAGAGATTACCAGACAGAGGGACAAGGACGGGATAGAAAGCGGGACGAGGGGATGGTGTCACACAGCTCCTTACGTTTGGGTGGGAGCCCTCGGCGATGGTGGAGAGGGAGAAGTTGTCGTTGTGCAGCTCGGACGGGGTGCGGTATCTGCCGGGGGCAGGAGAGCAGGGGTGAGAGCCGGACCCCCCGGCACGCAGACCCCGCCCGCGTTTTGGGGTGACCCTGGTTTTGGGGGGGGTAACTGGTCCCAGCGCTGGAGGTCTGGGGGGGTAAATGTCCCCAGGGATGGAAGTTTAGGCTAAATACCCCCAGATCTGCGGGCTTTGTAGGGATAAATCTCCCCTACTCGGAGGGTTTGGGCTTTCAGACCCCCAGCTCTAAGGATTTGGGGACCTAAATGCCCCCAAATTAGGGGGGCTTGGGGGCTTAATATCCCCAGGGATGGACGTCTATGGGCTTAAATGTCCTGAACTCTGGAGGTTTGGGGACTAAATGTCCCCAGGAATTCAACTGGGGCTAAACGAGCCCAGTGTGACATTTTGCGGGGCTCAGTGCCCCCAGCTCTGGGGTTTTGGGGGTAGCTGGGCTTTGGGCAGGGGAGCGGGAAGGGCAGCCCGGGGCAGGGCTGGAGAGGGAGACTCGGGAGCTGGCACGGAGCTTCCCTGCTAATTACACTTGGCATTTCCAAACACTAATTAACAGCTCATTAGCGACCGGGCTGGGAAGGCTCCCTCCTCCCCGCTCCAGGAGCTGGGCAGCAGTGGCTGGGGCGGGGGGATGACCCCAAACCCTTCCCTGTCACCCCCCAGCCCTGTCCCCAGCCGGACCGTCCCCGATGGCAGCCCAGCCGGTGTCCCCAGCTCCCAGCGCAGCAGATTAACTGGTGCCAGTCAGGAGCAGCTTTAAGGGATTAACCGTGGAGCAGCAGCCACATCCACGTCTCCCGCCTCCGGCAGCTTTCCCACCCACCGTCACCGCGTCCCGACCGGCACCGGGGGTCCCGGTGACACCAAAAGGACGGGTTGGCACCAGCGAGGGCGGGGGCTGAGCCCGCCCAGCGGCCGCGGGGTGTTTGTGGCCAGCCCGGGGTGTCCCCGTCACTCACTTGGTCTTGCGCAGTTTGCTGTTCTCCGTCTTGAGCAGGTAGAGCTTCTTGGCGAAGAACACGGTGAGCATGAAGAGCAGCAGCACCACGAGCGCGGCCGAGCCCACGGCCACGCACATCACCTGGAAGTCGGTGACGATGGACTCGCAGCGCGTGCCCTTGTGCCACGTGTAGTCCTGCGTGTTGCACCTGCCGGGGGACGCGGTCAGAGGGATCCCCCGCCCCAAAACGCGTCCCCCCGCCGCAAAACGTGCCCCCGTCCCACAGAGCGTCCTCAGGGGATGTGGTGTTTGTACCTGGGGGGATTACGGGTGTCTAAGGGGGATGGGATTAGCGGGTCCCCGAGGGGGGTGACACCGAGTGAGATGGGGACACTGGGGAACGCCGGGAGCGGGGTCAGGGTCTCCTAGACGCTGCTGGTGCCCCGCACCAGTGGCTTCCAGCCCCAGCGGCGGTGGGAGCAGGGAGGGGTCCCCCGCGTCCCCCCGAGCGGGCGGGCTCGGTGCCAGCCGCAGGGCACATCCCGATGCGTGCGGCACAGCCGGCATCGGCCTCCCGGGCGCAATCTGCCGGGGCCGATTAGCGCGGCCGCCCCGCAGCCTCGGCTGCGCGGCCCTGACCTAATTCCTGCCCAGCCGCCGCTCGGGGGGCAGGGAAACCCCCGGCGGGATGGGGCTGCGGGGGGGGGCACCGGCGTGGGGTGCAGCGGGATGGAGAGCCCGGGAATGGGGTGCCAAGGAGATGGAAAGGTTCGGAATGGAACGTACAAAGGATGGAAAGATGAAGAAGAATGGAGAGCCCAGGGATGGAGTAGAGAGAATGGAGAGCCCAGGAACAAGGTGCATGGAGGATGGAGAGACTGGGAATGGAGTGCATGGAGATGGAGAATCCAAGGATGGGGTGCATGGAGGATGGAGAGATGGGGAATGGGGTACACAATGGATGGAAAGACTGAGAATGCGAGGCCAGGAGGATGGAGAGCCCAGGGATGGGGTAGAGGGAATGGAGAGCCAAGGAATGAGGTACTTGGGGTTGGTCAGACTGGGAAGGGAGTGAAAGGGATGGAGATGTCAGGAATGGGTTGCAGGGAGATGGAAACACTGGGAATAGGGTACAGGGGGATGGAGAGCCCAGGGATGGGATGCGTGGAGCATGGAGAGGCTGGGAGTCGGGGTGCACAAGGGATGGAAAGACTGGGAATGAGATAAACAGGAATGGAGACTCTGGGGATGGGTTGCAGGGGATGGGAAGACCGGGCATGGGGCACAGGGGATGGAGAACCCTGGGATGGGGCCGGGATGATGTGCCCAGGAATGGTGTGCTCAGGGATGGCGAGCCCCACACACCCCAGCCCACCGGAGCCCCGTCCCTTACCGGCAGAATGCCCCGTGGCTCTCCACCAGGTAGCACTGGCCGCCGTTGTGGCAGTAGCTGGGGACGAGGTCGCAGAGGGAGCGGCAGGAGCTGTTGTGCCGCACGTACCCGCTCCGGCACTCGGAGCCGTTGTCGGGCGGGCCCCGCTCCCCCGGCCGCGGCCAGGCCGTGGGGCTGCCTCCGGACACCCCGGACG
>VZTF01007180.1:312560-385218 GCA_013397755.1 Cnemophilus loriae | reverse complement strand
CCCCCGGCACCCCGCGGGCAGCGCCGGGGGGCGCATCCCGGGACCCCCAGCATCGGGGAACACACAGCCCGGCACCCCCCAGCACCGGCATCCCCGGAGGGGACACCGGGGGACACATCTCGACACCCCTCAACACCGAGGGACACACATCCTGGCACCCCCAGCATGGCTATCCTCCGGGGGGGACACCGGGGGGCACATTCTGGCACTCTCAGCATCGGGAGGGACACCCCCCGGCACCCCCCAGCATCGCCATCCTCAGGGAAGGACACCGGGGGACACGTTCCGGCACCAGCATCCCTGGGCCGGAGGACACAGAGGGCACATCCTGGCACCACTGTCCCTGGGGGGACAGTAGGGGACACATCCCGGCACCCCCTGCATCGGCATTCCTGGAGGAAGACACCGGAGACACATCCTGGCACTCCTCAGCAGCAGGGGGAACATATCCCGGAATCCCCCAGCGCCGGCATCCCTCTCTGACCCCCCCAAACTGCTCCTGCATGGGCGGGGACCCATCCGTGCACCAGCACCGGGATCCCCTCCCAGCATCCCCAACTGGTGCGGGGGGACCCCCACGCTGCACCCACCCCGCCACTCCGGCACCGCCCGGGGGGCACCGCGGGGCTCTGGCCCAGGGCGGAGCTGCGACAGCTCAGAGCCCCCAGGCAGAGATCCCAGTGTCGGGTTGGACCTTCGTTGCCCCCCGCGTGGGCACCCCACGGCCCTGGCACCGCTTGCCAGGGGCAGACTGGTCCAGTTGCCACCAGGTGCCACCACGGCCTCTGTCACCAGTGACCTGTCCCTGCGAGCACCCTGAGCTGGCTCCCTCCAACGGGCAGGGTGTGGGCAGTGGGTGCGGGCAGAGGTGCGGGCAGGGGGCTGCTCCAGCCTGAGACCCAGCGCCAGAGGCAGCGTCTGGATGAAGCCGGGGAAGAGCCGGGAGAGGAGAACGGCGCGGCCGTGCCCGGCCTCGCAATGGCCACGGCCACCCGGGGACCCCTGGCCCCTCGCCCCCAGATGCTCCCTCCGCAGGGTGGTGGTGGCTGTGCTGGGGTCGCACTCGGGGACACTCCGGGTTGTCCTGGGGACTCAGCCCCGACCTGTCTGTGGAGAGCGGCTGCTGCTTCGCTGTCCCTGCACCGCCGGTTCCATGGATACCTCATTCTCCTGTGGCCGGCACCAGCTCCCGGCTGGCCGAGGCTTCCCAAGGTCACTGCGTGTCCTTGGACACCTCCACCTGCAGCGCAGGAATGTGTCCGTCATGGCTGCTCCACAACCTGCAGCCCACATCGGGCATTCCACATCCCGCATCAGGCATCCCACATTGTACATCCCAAATCCCCCGCTGGGCATCCCACATCCCGAATCTTGCATCCCATATCCCAAATCCTGCATCCCGTGTTGGGTGTCCTGCATCAGACATCCCGCACCCCACACCCCACCCCACCCACGCCACTGAAAGACACTAGGGGCAGTGCCGGGGGCTCCCTGGGGTCCCCATTTCGGTGCCCCCCACTCCCACGTGGGTCCCACATCAGCTCGGCCGTGACCCCCTCATGTCCCCCCCGCTCCCACGGGCCGTATGTGCAGGAGGCTGGGCTGGGGGAACGCCGGGAATGGGGGTCTCCTCTCCCCGCGGCAGCCGCGGCTCCTGGCCGAGCTCCGCGCCGGGAACAAGCCCCGCTCTGTCCCTCTCAAAGGGGGATTGAAGGGGCTGCACCTGCTTAGTATTCCCCAGGCTTCCGCCCCTGGATGCGTTTCCAAGGGGACCGGCCAAGGGGCCGCCAGGATGGATGGGGGGACACGGCCGTGACAGCCGGGAAAAGGGGTGGGAAGAGGCATCGGAGTCCCACGGGCTGGGGGTCCCAGCGCCAGGTCCCAGCCTGGCAGCAAGAGGCTAAGGGAAGGCAGGTGGAATCTGGGGATGGGGATGGTGCTGGGATGGAGCCTGGGCAGGGCAGCAGCCCATGGAAGCTTCCAGCACCCACAGTAACTGCAGGGTGCAGGAAGCTGGTGTGTCTGGCACGGACCCTCGGGTCCCCCTGTGCCAAGCCTGGAGCCACCCAGGGTCACATCTTGGACACCTCCATGGCCGGAGGCTCCGCCAGCCCTCAGGACAGCCCGGGCCAGTGTCCTGGAGCACCAGCTCCTCCTCTCCAGAGGGTCGTGTGGCCAGTGTCCCATGACAGCCCTGGGGCACCTCATCCAGGGGTGTCCCCCATCCTGAGGGATCCCCCCTCCCACCCTCACCGGTGTCCCCTCAGGGTATCGACATCCCGAGGGCTCCAGCCAGTGTCACCCCAGGGTTCAGAGCCCCATGAGGAGAGACCTCGTGCTGGGGACAAGAGGATGTCAGCACCCCCACCCTGCCCAGGGGACACGGCCAGGACTTTCCCTGCAGGCCCCCTTCACATGGAAGAGCCGCCACCTCCCACACGGGCTCCCTGTGTGTGGGTTGAGCACGGCTCCCACACCCATCCCTGCTCCTGCAGCTCCGGCTCAGGGACCCCCAGCCTGGGTGGGCAGGGAGGAACGAGGGTCTCGCCCCCCTTGGTGGCCAGAGCTCGCAGGGAGAGCAGTGGGTGCTGTGCACAGACAGGAACAGCCAGCTGGGGAGAATTCCAGAGCCTCCCCATTCCCACAGCCCGGGACACGCAGGGGCAAAGCGGAGCCTTAAAGTGCCAAATCCACCACTGTGCCCAAATCCAGGAGCAGCCGAGCTCAGCACGGGGTCAGAGCCAGATCCCACCACATCCCTACAAACCTGCCTTGAACTGGGCTTCGTCAGCAGCAGAGGGTTGGATGAGGGATGGCAGAACAGACGGCACGGACAGACAGACAGATGGATGGACAGACAGAGGGACAGACAGACGGATGGACAGTGATGGCTCTCCGGTCTCAAAGGAGAAATCCAGCCCCAACTCCCTCACTTGGGAAGAACCGGCTGCTGTTGCCAAGTCTGTGTTTTCCTGGGGGAATTACTCAGAATATTAAAGGTGATTCAAAAGGCTGGGAATTGAAGCTACGATTTGGGGCCATTCCAGAGCAAATCCGTGAGCCCTGGCCATCCGTGCAGTGAGCTGGGGAGGGATTTCATCCCAAACCCCTTCCCTGCCCAGTCCAGCACTGGAGCTTGCCCGTGGATCCTGCCCTACCTCGGGATCCCCAAAAACCCAAGGGAGGGGCTTTGCTCCCCCAGTCCTGCTTCAGGCTCTTGCCAGTGCTCGGCTCAGTCCCGCACTGTGAGGAGCCCCGGCTCAGTCCCTCATCCCAGCTCATCCTGCCTGGCAGCTCCCAGTGTCCCAGTGGCCGTGGGGCAGCCCCACACCAGCACCTTCCTCCTCTCTCAGGGACACCACTGGCCACAGGTGCCGGGTTGGATTGTGATCCAGGATCCCATAGGGATGGGCAGACAAACAGAGGCCGGGGGAGGCACGGGCTGGGCTTGGATCCCCACCTTGCCAGCTCCCTGCCATCAGCTGAGCACCAGGAATCGCCTCATTCCTGTGTCCAGGGATGATCCCCAGGGGCATCCATACCCGCGGGATAAGGGCGGCCGATGGCAGGGGCAGGATGGGCTGGGCCAGCACTTCCCCCAGCTTCTGCTCCTCACACCGCCCCTCCCTGGGCTGCCTCTCCCTCCCTCCTCAGCCAGGTACTGGAGATGCTCAAATCACCTTTTCCCCATTTTTCTTTCATTAACAAGTATTGGAAAAGTGCAAAGAAAATGAAGAATTGGAAGAGCCAGGACTGAGGTTGGTGTTTCCTGCCCTGGCTCGGGCACCGCTCCCCTTGGACACATGGACCCTTCCCTCTCTCTCAGCATCCTGGGTGCTGAGCCTGAGCCCAGGGCAGACCCCAACTCAGCCAGGTGGGGTTTTAGGGAGAGCTTTGTCTTTGATTGGGGCTGGCACCACCCAGGCTGGCTCCGAGGTGATGAGTCCCGATGCGACACCGATCTCTGGAGGAGCTGCTGCCACACCGACCTTCAGCCTCCTCCGTGCTCAACCCACAACACCCAACCCCTTTCTGCAGGGAACAGATTCCCCCTCCCCAGATCAGGCACATGCCAAACTGCTCCTGACACCCGGCTGATCCCGAAATCACTGCAATTCAAAGTCCTCAAAGCAGGGGCCATGTTTGGGATTGCAGGAGCAGCTTGGGGAAGGATGCTGGAGGCACAAAAATACACAGATCCACAACCTCTGCGTGTCCTGTGGCGCTGGAGCTGGCATCTTCCCAGAAAAACCCTTCCTGACCTGCACAGGGGCTGGTGCATTTGGGTCTGCAGAGGCAGAGCTGGCCCAGGCAGGGCAGTGTCCCGATGTCCAAGCGGCCTCCGGCTCTGCCAGACCTGCCGGAGGGGCAGAGCCTCTGACTCGTGCTCTCCCAGCCATTCCTGAGCCACATTCCCCTGGGGCTGCAGAGGGAAAAGGTGGGAGAGGTTTAATAATCACCCGCCACAGCTCTGAGCTGCAAAGAGCAAGGAAAACCCTGAGTAAAGCCAGGCGGAGCTTCGGGGAGAGGAGCTGGCGGGGAGCTGCATCCAAGGATGGAGCACTGCATCCCAAGGATAGTGCACTGCATCCAAGGATAGTGCACTGCATCCCAAGGATAGTGCACTGCATCCAAGGATGGAGCACTGCATCCAAGGATAGTGCACTGAATCCGAGGATAGTGCACTGCATCCCAAGGATAGGGCACTGCATCCAAGGATAGTGCACTGCATCCAAGGATAGTGCACTGCATCCAAGGATGGAGCACTGCATCCAAGGATAGTGCACTGCATCTGAGGAGGGAGCACTGCATCCCAAGGATAGTGCACTGCATCCCAAGGATGGAGCACTGCATCCGAGGATAGTGCACTGCATCCAAGGAGGGAGCTCTGCATCCAAGGAGGGAGCTCTGTGTCCAAGGACACGTCTCACCTGCCAGCTGTGCCCAACACCTTTTGTGCCTGTGAACGTGCACAGTCTGCCCAGGTGACAAACAAAGCTGTCCCTGACCGGTGTAAGTCACTGCGAGCGCCAGCACTGCTCCCACACCTTCCTCCTTCCCGCCTGGAGAAGCCGGTTTAGTACTTGTGATTTTGCCAAGAGGGCACTAAAGGCCCTTCAGAAAAGCCTTTTACCTCCAAGGCTTTGCTTTCATTACTGCTGGGAAGGCGGGTGAGCCAAGGCGGCTGCTCCACAGTCAGGACAAAAACCTCGTCCCTCCCACGCAGGTCACGGCTGTTTAACCACCCCCGGGGGCTCTCGAGGAGGGAACCCAAAATTGGAGCAGCAGAGAGAACCAGACCTGCAGGAATCCACCCAGAGCCTCCTCCAAGGGCAGCGCTCGGCTCCGGACCAGTGGGATCACGACATCCTGGTCCTGGCACTGGGGAGGAACAAGGGAATTCCATGGAATGGATCCTGGGGGGATCTGGAGGCTCTCCCAGCAGCACACGGACCAGAGCTCAGCAAGGAGATGTCCCTCAGGTCCCTCTGGGCTGATCCTGCCTAGAAGTGGCTCCAGGTCTTTGTCGGGTCAGTGCCTTGGTCCTGGCACATGGGGACCACCAGCACACTCCCAGGGCTGGAATTCCGGGAGCACGCCTGGAAGGCTGCTGGCTTTGACGGACACCAGGTTGTTTTTATCACTCTGCAGCTTAAAAAGACAGAAAATGAGGGATTTGAGGGGAAAAAATTCCCAATAACCAGCCCTCAGTTTCCCGTTGAAGCCTCCAGGTGACATCCCAAGGGCTGCTGGAAGGGTCCCTGTGCCGTGACCCCAGCAGCATCCTGGGGTTCCTGTGAAAGGAGAAATTCCCAGCACAGGCAGCCGGGTGGGAGCTGGTGCAGACAAAGGCGGACAGTGTTCCTGGAGATCCTGGCAGGGATGGCCCTGGCACAGCCCTGGCACAGCCCCGGCACGGCCGAGCCCTTGGCAGGTCACCCAGAGCCGCCTGTCAGCCGTGTCTGGGGCACGGCTCTTCCTACCGGGATTCGGGGGGATTATCCAGGGGGTGGGCGCCGGGGTCAGCCCTGTACTCGTTCCTGTAAAACCTGTGGAGTGAGAAAAGGAGCTCCCAGCCTTCCAAATCCTTCGCTAGGAGTCTCCCGTGAGAAAGGCACAGGGATGAAACAGCAGCGAGGGGACAACACGCACTCAGACACCCCAAACTCTCTACGTGCCCCAAGGTGCATTATGGGCTTTAAATCGGCCAGAAAAGGGCAAAAATGCAGCTTTTCAGGCAGCCCGGGATGGCGTTGGTATCCCAGGCAGGACACGGGAGGTTTAGGGTGGTTTTGGGATGGACAAGGGCGGTGCCAGCGCCTGTTCCTGCTCCGCTCCCTCTTCGCTCCCTCGGCCAATGGTGCTGAGGAAAAATCTGCGGATCGCATCTCCCGTCTCCAGCAGGATCCGATTACTCGGATGAAGATGCAAACCCCTCCCAGACATACAGGCAGGAGGTACAGGGAATTTTCCGGAGCAGGCAGAAGGGCTCACCCTGAGCAGGTAATTCCCTTTATCCTAAGGACATCTTGCAATGACCCCAACAGCGGTTTTAGGGCGGACACTCAGCCAGGTCAGAGCCCTGTCCTAACCCCGCCTTCCAGCCGGCTGTACCCGCACCAGGAAACAGAACAGCAACGAACTCACTCCCTAATCCCGCTCCGCGCTCCAGCAGCAGGAGCAGCCCTGGCCCCCACCCCAGCCCCACCCCAGCCGGGGAAATCCAAACACCCACAGCAGAGTCCAAACTCCGGGATGGTTTGGGTTGGAGGGACCTCAAAGCCCATTCAGTGCCACCCCTGCCACAGCAGGGACACCTTCCACTGTCCCAGGCTGCTCCAAGCCCCGTCCAGCCTGGCCTTGGACACTGCCAGGGATCCAGGGGCAGCCACAGCTTCTCTGGGCACCCTGTGCCAGGGCCTCCCCACCCTCCCAGCCAGGAATTCCTTCCCACTATCCCATCCATCCCTGCCCTCTGGCACTGGGAAGCCATTCCCTGTGTCCTGTCCCTCCATCCCTTGTCCCCAGTCCCTCTCCAGCTCTCCTGGAGCCCCTTCAGGCCCTGGCAGGGGCTCTGAGCTCTCCCTGGAGCCTTCTCCTCTCCAGGTGAACATTCCCAGCTGTCCCAGCCTGGCTCCAGAGCAGAGGGGCTCCAGCCCTGGGAGCAGCTCTGGGGCCTCCTCTGGACTCTCCAGCAGCTCCACGTCCTTGCGCTGCTGGCCCTGGGGCAGCTCTGCAGGTGGGGTCTCACCTGAGCAGGGCAGAATCCCCCATTTCCTGCTGCTGCAGCTGCTGTGACCACAAAGCTTTGAAGGCTGTAAACAGAAAACTTCCAAAACTGACATTTATGATGTACCACTTTCTGTGCATCCCTCAGGAAAATGGTCTTCAGGATGAGAGGAGGAAGAACGACCACTGCTGGCCGTGCTGCAGGTGAGGAGGCCATCATGGCAAGGGACAAGCCTTGCCGGAATGCAACGATCCAAGAGCTCCTTCCCTCTCCTTCCTGCCCTGTGCGGGAGCAACATCAAGGAACCCAGGAGAGGATGTTCAGCAGGAGACCCCAGCCCCTCCAAGGAGGGATTCCCAGTTGGGAATGTGGCTTTCCTGGCGTATCCTGGACCCGGAGACACATCTCCATCCCTGGGGCTTTCCTTCCTAGGGAATTATGGACGGTGGGCATTCTGGGATGCCTGAGAAGAGCTGCCACTTCTGAGGCAAAGGCTCTCGCTGGGCAAAGCAGCGGGAATGGCTGGAATATAATCCAGATTGGATTCTGGTTTCAGCTAAATCAAACAGACAAACCCCCCGGCAGCCTCCAGAGCCCGGCAGGATCGGAGGAAAGAGCAGGACAGGCAGCAGGATTGAACCTGGCAGAGCAGCTGGATGGGGAGCAGCGGGACCGAGGCCTCCCCCGGCCCAAGCTGCCAAGTCAGAGCTGCCCTTCCAGCGTGATCCCAGCGGGAACAGGCGCCGGAGCCCGCGGGCAGCAGCAACCCAACAGCAGCGATGCTGCAGCCCTCCCCTGAGCTCTGAAACCCTGCGAGAGTCTGTCCACAGCGGCACATTCCGAGTGTGGGAAGGGTCTGAACTTCCCCCCGCAGCTTCCGTGTCTCCCCCAAGCACAGGTTTTATGTTTGCTCCCCCGGAGTCCACACTCAGCCCCAAAACAGCCCTGGATCACAGCGACAACTCCCAGCTCTTCCCCCAGACAAAGGCAAAGGACACTTCACAAACTCCACAGGCTTTGTACAAAAACCACTTTTTTTTGCTTTTATTTCACAAAATTGGGTGGCTGCTGCAGGAATCAAACTGGCCCTATACAGAGATCAGGTGAAAAAGAGGGCACAGGGATTATTTATACAGAAACAAAACAGTGTCCAGGATCCAGGTCCTCGGCAGGATCTGCACTAGGACAGTAAAAAATAGTCTCCACCTGGATCCTGGGAATTGCTCACGCTAAAAACAACCTGAGGTTACTCTAAACTGGACTAAGGGCTGCACCAGAAATCCCACGCTCACCCCAAAGACCCTGGAGGGGAAGGAAGCCTTGGGAAGGGGAACGGGAAGGCCCTGGCCGCTCTCTGCGCGGCCCTATGGAGTCGTGCTGGAAGACCTGGCAAATCCTTAATTTTTAAATGGTGGAAGTGGTTCTGGAGGTTCCGGAGTTTTTGGGAGCCTCTCCCCAGCCCAACCTCAACTGGACAAAAGCCACCGTTGAAATCAAGCAGCAGCCTCCAGCCCCTCAGCAGGGATACCCCAAACGCTCCTGGGCCGGGGATGAGGGCAGAGAACCTGAACCACGGGCAGAAAAGGACTTTTTGCAGGACTTTTTCCCAAGTTTCGGCAGCCTGGAGGAGTGCAGCAGCAGCGCTGGGGTGCTCCCAGATCCGCCTGCTGAAGCTGTTCCCTTCCCCACCCCTCCAGCCGCAGTGGGGGGTGACAGGAGCTGTCCCAGCCGCGTTCGCCGCCGCCCCGGCCGTCCAGAGGTAGTTCTGGCATTCCCATCCCAGCCATCCCAACCCAATCCCAAATTCTAGCACTTCTTCGCTACCTACTTTATTTTTTTTTTTTTTTGTTTTCTTCATTTTAAAAAGTACAAAGTATATGCTCCAAAAAGAGGGACTAAAAATGGGGGGTTATTCCTCAGTTGGCTACTGCACCGAACTACTCAGGGAAGGTCCAACTACCACCTCCAAAGGCAAAGGAAAGGTAAAAACTGGAGCAAGAACACTCCTACCATTGAGTGGTTTTATTCTGATTGATTCACTCCCGGCTTCATTCCCATGGATCAATATTTCCTGTAATAAGTTAGAGGCAGCTCTGGCTGCAGCCACCAGGAATCCCTGCGGGCCCGGCTGCCGGCCCCGTGCCTCCGTGCTCCAGCAGCCCTGGTTCTCCTGCTCTGCTCCAAGCTCTGGTTTGGCGTCTCCTCTCGGTGCTTTGCTCTGCCCGGAGACCCCAGAACACTGAATCACCCCGGACTGGGCACGCCTTAAAGCTCAGCTCCTGCTCTAAAACCTGGATTATTTCACCCTTCCCGGGAGAAGCCCAAGCTCAAAGCACCAAGAGGAAGGAAACCAGCGTGGAGCTCTGCGAGGCAAGCAGGCCAAGGGGTAAAGGACTTCCCACCAGCAACATGGAGGCACTCCTGGCATCCCTATCTGCAGCTTTCCCAAGGGAATGCCGAGCTCTGCCGGGCTCCGGTGGGAGCGGGGAACGCCGCCGTGCGAACGTGTGCGAATCACACACACACGGCTGGGAGAGGAGGGCGAAACCTCCCCAGGGAACAGAAGGGAACTGAGGAATTCTCTTTTGGTCACCACTATGTTGCTGTGGAAGTTCCTTCCTCCTTCCTTGGCTGCTTAGGGAGCGGCTGAGGCCGGCGGGGCTCCGGCCGGGGGCGTGGTCACTCCTTCCGCGGGCGGTGGCTGTGCCGGGCCGGGATCTGCAGGGAGACAAGGGGGACAGTGAGGGACAGAGAGGGACACCAGGAGGACAGGGAGGGAAACCAAGAGGGCTTGGACACGAAGAAGGGACACAACGTCCACGTCCGGGTGTCTCCAGGCCACGGGAGAGTCTGTCCGAGGGGAATTCCTGCAGCCAGGACCCAGGAACGGCACCACGGCGGCTCCTGCAGCTCTGCTGCTCCTTTATTGTGCTTTTCCACCACCCAGCACCGCATGGACTCCGTGAAAGAGGAAAAAATCCCTCTATTTTTACAGACAAGATGCCGGCGATGTGGCTCAGCAGCTGGCAAATCCATGCCAAACAACTTCCAGAGCTGGAATTGGCACCTCTCACCTCCCAGCTCTGCGCTTGAGCCCAAATTACAGCTCTTTTCTGTTTAAAGCAGATGGAACAATAGGTTTGATACAAACAGAGGCTGCTCCTCCCTCTGAAGGATGGATGTAGGTTAAAGCAGAGGAATCCACGGATGCTGCGAGCAGGAGGGAAGAAAGGAGGGACACAAAGGGCCAGCCTCGTGCCCAGAGAGGAGATGCTAATGGAACATGACTGACTTGTTTAGTAGGGGAGGAAAAAAGGAGAAATTAAGAGAAGAGAAGAGAGCAAACAGGAATACAACCTGACACAAGACATTCCCAGTGGTAAAGGCTCAGGAAAAAGGACGGAAAACTAAGTAAAGCTGGGGGAGCAGAGGAGCAGGAGCAATGCCCAAACAGAAATAGCACAGGCAGAGTTTTCCCACTGGGGCTGGGAACGCCCGTGAGTCAGAGCTCGCAGCAGCTCCCGCCGCTGAAGCCAAAATCAAATGGGCTTTTCCCAATTATTTTTGGGAGAGGTACTACAAGTGATGGCTCGTCCGGTGACAACCACACCGAGCATTTTGGGGGTGAAGATTCCTGAGCAGCAGCTGGCCCAGGCTGCAATTAATAATGGCAAATTTATTGAGGAATTCCTAAAGGAGAATTCCTCACTCGTTCCTCCCTGTGCCAGCTTGTCTTCTGCCTTCTGGGCTTGGCCACACTCTCACTCTCATTCAAGCAACTCCCACACCATGGCTCCTGATCCAGCTGCTTTTTTGGCTGCCATAAATCAGCTTCATTTTTAGAGGTGCAGATTTTATACTGAGAATGTTCCTTGCACGGTTTATCTTCTCCTTCTTCCTAATCAGGACTTTCTTGCTCCAGTTCCAGGGTGCCAAGTTTTCAGTAAGGAATTACTGAACTGGATCCTACTCTGACCTCCACTATTTAGGAATTACAGTTAATTCCTGACCCTCCACTAAGTCAGCAGAGGTTTTTGATCATCACTACCGAGCCTCTGTACCATTATAAATAAAACAAGGGATGTTATAAATAAAATAAAGGACAAAGGAATGTGTTGGGATGCCCAGAGGGCTGAGCAGCACTTAAAGCTTCCAGCACATCCCTGGCACTGCTCTCGGGCTGGCAGCATGCACAGATCCCGCCATTCCCGCAGGAAATACGGAGTTCCCAGTGGCGGGGGAGCCCCCCAGGACTGTCCAGGGAGGTGCACTTACACATTCCGTTGGGAGCTGCCAGCGGCACGCGGGGCCCGATGAGATTCCCGGCCATCGGGGCCATCCCGGGCGGCGCGGCCGCGCCCCCGGGGTGGATGCTGGCGGACATCATCCGGCCTGGCATGGGCTGCCCAGGGATCATGGAGCCAGGCCCCGGCATCTGACCTGTGCGGAAGGGAGACACACCAGCGTGAGGCCCTCGGAGGCGGCGGGGAGGGAAAAGCAGGGGGGTCGTGACCCAGCAGTGAGCAGAGCCCTGCGTGAGAGGGCTCCGTGTGTGCTCCACGCTCCCAGGAAATGCCTTTTCATCCCCCAGCATGCCTCCAGGAAGGGCCAGTGGGTACCTGGAATCTGTTCACAAGGGAAAAGTGGGAGACAACACAGCCAAACCCAGTGCTGGCACTGAAACCCCGCCAGAAAGGCACCCCACAGAATCCAAGCGCTGGGAAGCAAACGGAGTAACAGCGCATCAGAGGAAGAGCCCTTGATGGAAAGGAGCAGCCACGAAGCCTCAAGGATAAATTTCGTGGGAGAACTGAAATCATACAGTTAAAATTGCGCTGCACAGGAATTCCTACTATGATTCCCTGTTCTGCTGTGAGGGAGGACTCCAAGGCTCTTCCTCACAAACCAGCTCCGTGGGAGACCTCCCTGTTCCAGCTACAACACCCGGCCTCAGGCACCTCCAGCCTGGGGCTGATACTTTAAAACCTCATTTGAGGGCTGGTTTGGCATCATCCAATTCCATTTCCTTTAACACACCTCCATGGAGGGACAGTATTTTAACGAGGCAGGGATGGAAACGGCTCCTTCCCCCCAGCCCCAGGCAAGGGGGGGAAGGACCTTAGAACTAAAGAGGCTCCAGGAGAGCTGGAGAGGGACTTGGGAAAAGGGATGGAGGGACAGGACGCAGGGAATGGCTTCCCACTGCCACAAGGATGGGATATTGGGAAACATCACACAGTTCCAACCTCCCAAAGATTCAGAAGCTTTGTAGCAGAAGGAGGAGATATTCACAGCTACGAGGGGTGTTATTCACTGGCAAAATTAAGGTTGATCAGGGAATAAAAATATAAAAACTGGAACAATGCAGCTGTGTTTGAGAGGCCCAGGAAAGCTGGGAACGGAGAAATTCCCAGCCTGGGAGCTCAATAATTTGGCCATCACTGAACACCACAGGCCTACGAGATTCTCTCTCACTAATGAAGTGATTAATATTAAAATCCCTCTTCTGACATACCTGAAGCTGAATCAGACTTTACTACACACTGAGTGGCTTCATGTGAAACTCCAGCACTGGGCAAGAACTCCTTCAGGGAAAGGCTGTCAAACCCACAGGGACGTGCAGATTCAAGGGTATTTTATATGCAAATCAACCCCAGCTGAGCTAAAATCACCACTGAACAGAAATTAAATCTACTTTATAAAATGTCATTTCTTTGTAAATGTAAAGTGTGCCTCATCCCTGGAAGTGCCCAAGGCCAGGCTGCACGGGGCTTGGAGCAGCCTGGGACAGTGGAAGGTGTCCCTGCCCATGGCAGGGGTGGCACTGGATGATCCTTAGGGTCCCTTCCAACCCAAACCAACTCCAAATCTCCCAGTGGGGCTCCCTGGGAAGCTCTCTCCTTCCTGGACCATGGAGTGTCCTGAGCTTTCTTCCCTGTTAAACCTTGGAGGTTTAAAACCAAGCTGCCGGTTTGCTGAAGTTGTGCACAAGCTGAGAAGCTCCTCTGTGTGGGGGTTTGGCCGCCCACTTTTTCCCTTCCTGACACGGGATGCAACATTTTTATCTCAGAATTAGCTCAGGGAGCTGGCAGAGGAACAAACCCATCCCATCCCAGCTCCAAAACACCCAAGCTGAGAGTGCCCAAGCACTGAACCCATCCAGAGTGGGATTAACCAAGCGGAAATCACCGCTGCCACCACGGCAAAACCAAAGCCCTGCTTCTACAGAGATTTTTTTTTCAAGAGAAAGCGCTCCAAGACAGCGGCTCAAGCAGAAAATGTGGAAGTGTGACCTACATAGGGGGGAGAGCTTAGGAACAGCAGCTGTGGGAAGAGATCCAGCCCAAAGGTTCAACACAACGAGATTTAACAGACTGAAAAAGCCCCTCACACAGAGCTGGGCAGGTTTGCCTTCCCCTGCTACCAATGCAGCTTCACGTTCCAGGGAATCGGGGGAGGAACTGCCTTTAGAGGCTCTCTAAGGTATTTATCTCCATTAAAAGTCTCTCCCTCTATTAAATCAGCACTTGAGGAGCACTGGGCTGATAAGGAGCCAGAGGGGTTTTGTTTTGATGCACAAGGCTTGGAGCTGATCCAAATCCTCTGGCACCTCTCCCTGTCCAGCCTTCCCAGGGACAACCTGTGGGCACAGCCAGTGCTCTGTGAGGAGTGGCCTTTGGCGGGCAGGATGTGGGAGGGCACGGAGCAGCTCCGTGGGGATGAGCCTGGCTGACACCCTGCTCTCAGGCTGGAGGAGTTGTTTCCCAGCCCTGACACGGAAGAGGCAGAGAACAGCTCCAGGGAAGGCCTGCTGGCATTTCAAGGTGTGCTCCTACTCACTGTGAACGGCTTTCACAGGCTCTGGGAATCCTGGAATGGTTTGGGTTGGAAGGGACCCTAAAGCTCATCCCATTCCACTCCTGTCACAGGCAGGGATATTCCAGCAAATCCATCCTTTCCTCCTCCCTCCCTCCCTCTCGCGGCCCCCCCAGCCAAGCACTGTGAATAATTAACCACAATAACTCATTAGCCTCGTGTCTCGGGGAAGGAGAGGCAGTTTCCACTTCACTGGCATCCAGCACTTCTGCCCCTCCCTCCGAGTGCCGAGGCTGGACACCTCCAGAGCCTCCAGAGCCGGAGCCGTGCCCGGCCCCGCTCCGGGATCACCATTCCGCGCCTCCCGGGAAGCACGTAGGATACACTGGGAATGCCTCGTGGGGAAGCTGCTGCTGTCACCCTCCCAGAGGCAAGGATCCCGCACCAAACATCCGCGGGAGCAGCGCAGCCCTCCAGAGGGGAGCGGCAGCACAGGGCGGGTCCCTCCAGAGCAGCCGCTGTCCTGGGCTCACTTTGATTTACTGATTGATTCTAGGAATTTCGTAGTGTATCAGATATTTACTCCTTTTATTCACTATTCCAGCCCCAAACACCTCTTGCCTGGGGCATGTCTTCAAACAGCCAAACTGCACCAGAGAGAGCCCAACGTGGTGTTGACATTTCCGTGTCACCGACCACCCTCACACCTCCAATCCCAAACTACACCCTGGTTACAACGCCATGGATCAGCTCCTACCCCATTCACCAGCTGCTCATCCAGCTGTGGTGGGAAGTGTATCCTGCCCTCCTCATTCCATTCCTGCCTTAGGTCAGAAATGATTTACCAGGTGAAGGAAGAGTTAATAATGACAGCTACTAATTCCCAGCTACCTCTATTCCTCCAAGAATTTCCAGAACCTTCTTGTATTCCACACTATGAGTATCACCAGAACCAGGAGTTCTCATCCCACTGATCACCAGCCCAGAGCTCAAACAGAAATCAATGGAGTGCAAAAAGTACCACGGAGAGTACCACGGGAAGAAACTGGGAATTTTATTTCCTGTTATAATGACAAGGTGCAGCTTTTCACAGTGAAACTGAAATCCAATTTTGTTTTCCTATTTTAAAAGTCTTCATTCCAGGGCAAAGGGGAGAACAAAATAAGCTCAAGGAAAATGAATTCTGTGGTCCAGCAGAGCCAGACACGGCCATGCCAAGGAAAAGTGGGTGACCCTTGGCTGGAGATGTTCTCCAGATGGGTCCAGCCCAACCCTCCGCTGAAGATGTTCTCCACCACATCCAGACTGACATCTGAGCTAGAAACCATATTTCTGGGAAAAGCCTCACTTTTAACTTTTAGTTAAGAGCTTGACTTAACTGCTTCTGCCCCTGAGCCCAGACAAGCCGTGAGCAGGAATTATCCTCCTCTCCTCCCTCTCCAAATGCCATCCCAGATCCTTTCCTCCCTTTGCTTCCCACCACCCCTTCAGCTCTCGTCAATCACTGCAAGGACGCTGACGCCACGTTCTGTTCACGGTCTGCTGAGCCCACGGTGGCACTTTCAGCTGCTATTGAGGTCAGCACCTGTCTGAAGCCACCAGTGAGCACCCGGGTAAAGTCTGGAGTGAAACCCAGAGCAGGAGCTGTGCAGGTGTTCCCAGCCCAGCTGCCCCGTGGTGCTTCTGGATCGCTCTCAGAGGTTTGGGACCCCTGGCAGTGCCCAAGGCCAGGCTGGACAGGGCTTGGAGCAACCTGGGATAGTAAAAGGTGCCCCTGCACATGGCAGGGGTGGCACTGGGTGACTTTCAAGGTCCAACCCAAACCATTCCAGGACTCCATGATCCCCTCACACTCACGAAATTTTGGGATCTCCACCAAGGCTGCAGGAGACTCAGGGGCAGACCCGCTGAGGGAACTCACAGGTGTGGGGTCAACAAGGTGAAGTTCACCAGTTTGCCATTTTCTCTCCATGCCCTCAAAGTAGAATAACTCTACTGTGCAGCCAAAGAGCTTTGGCACCCATGGACTTCCCAGGCATTCCTAACAAACTTCCACTGGAGAACTCAAGGAAATGAGCCTCTTCTGCTTTCTAGGCAAGATCAGCTGGAAACAGAGGGGTTTGCTCCAAACTCTGAGCGGGCCTCAAACTCCTCCCTTTACAAAAGCATCAAACCAGAGAACTGTCAGAGGAGGTGAGGGCAGATCCCAGCCCTGGGGGCGTACGGAATGAGACAGCTCCGGATGCTGCCGCGGGAGCCAGGAGTGCTCAGTGCCAGCCAGGGCTTTGCTGCCCTCAGACAGGGGAGCTGCTGCTGGAAAAGTCAATCTATCGACCAGCTTGAATCAGACCTGAAAGAGAGATGTTCTGACTAATTAACAGACCACATTCCCTGTCCCCGCTCCAGTCCCTCCTCCATCCTCCCTGTCCCCAGGAGGGACCGCTGGGAATGCAGAACCCGGATGGCTACGAGGGGCTGGAGTAACACAGGGCTGTGTGAGCCAAGGATGGGAACACATCAGAAATCAGGAGTTATCAGTCCTCAGTGAATAAATACAGCAATGCTTTGATTTTGTCCCACTCCCAGTCTCCACTGCAGCATGGAAGGGAGAGCTGTGTGTGGATGTGCCAGGACTCCCTCCTTTCCTCTGTTCTCCATTTGCCAGTTTTCCCTTTTCAGGTTATTCCTTCACAGCCACGTGAGCAGCCCCGAGCTGTCCACACCCCACAACAGACACACTGAGCCAGGATGTTAAATCTGAGTCTAAAACCAGACCATGTTTTACCACACTCCCAATCCAATTCCAGCAAAAACCAAACCAGCTCCCAAACAGTGCCAGGGATTTTTGTCCATAGTAAATCCAGGAACTCCCTGAGCCTTAAAACAGAGTGAGCCTGAGCCTCACCAGACAACTCCTCCCTTCCTGCCCAGTCACCAGTACTCTGCACCTGCTGAGGGAATCCCCTTTGGTTACTCTGCAGATCCAGTTGGATTAGATACCTGCCGTTTTCCTGGTCATCTGCAAATCCTGCTGTTTTCCCGTGCCCTTCTGCTCCTTCCCAAACCAAATGCTTTTTGTCTCAAGAGGAAAACTCCAAGTTCCTGCAGATTCCTGTTGCCACTTTCTATTTGGATTATGACACCCAAACTTTCCAGCTTCTTCAGCAGCTGCCTATGAAAAACCTTCCCAAATATTTTTGGTTAACAACTGATCAGGTCTTCTTCTGGAGTGGGTCTTGGTCAAGCTCCTCCATGGCTGGGTGCAGTCCCACAACCAGGTTCCCATGTGCCAGACACCGTTATTTGATTTTAAATTACCATTTCAACAACCTTTAGCAAGTAAAAGCTGCCAATTCACATCATCACCTGATCACCCCACCCTCTGGAATTAGGAGTACCCACCCCTGGAGATACTCAACCCTCAGCAGAACAGGCTGGACTGGAGACTTCCAGGTGAACCCTCTGACCAACATGGTCCTGTGACCCTCCCCGGCATCAAACACATCCAGGTAGGACACAGGAACCTCTCACAGTCAGATCTCCTGCCAGAGGAAGTTCCTTAAGGAGCTTCCTGCCTCTGCTGCTTGTCCCAGTCTCTTAATTCCTGTACATGGTTTGGTGTGCCATGAACTGGAAAATCTGAGGAGTGATTGTTTTTGAAGGAGCATCCGCTCAGATCACCAAGTACAAAACAAGTCTAAGGAAATACAAATAACCTAAAAACATCTGGAAGTGCTTGGGGCAGCTTCATATTTCACTTTACTTTAGAGCTTGACTGTCCCAGGCAGGGGACTCCCAGCCCTGCTGGGCAATCTGCTCTGGGGCTGATGAGCCTCCCAAGGAAAAAAGTGTTTTCCTGTGGTTGCAAGGAATTTCTCCTGTTTGTGCCCACTGCCTCCCACCCTGGCACTGCTGGGCGGAGCCTGGCCCTCCCTCATTCCCAACTTTTGGGGTTCACACCCTCCATAAGACACCTCCTCCCCACACTCCACCCACACATCTGGAATGGGGGTAAAAGCTCCATAATGAAACTGCGGAACGAGCAAAGCTCATCTTTCCAGCAAACTGTCTGGCAGTGGCACCATTATAAACCAGTAACCCAGACCACCCATCGCCTCTTGGGCAGCCTCCCCTGGCAGCTCCTCTCCCTCTGGGCTCACTCCTGCAGG
This sequence comes from Cnemophilus loriae, assembly GCA_013397755.1. NCBI lineage: Eukaryota > Metazoa > Chordata > Aves > Passeriformes > Corvidae > Cnemophilus > Cnemophilus loriae. The sequence continues at coordinate 367,002 of VZTF01007180.1, read as the reverse complement.
GATTCAGGGCAGGAATTCCCTGCTCTGGGCTCTCACCTGGCTGAGGTGGGTGAGGAGGTGGCATCTGGTGGTGCATCATGGGGTAGGGCGGGGGCTGCTGGTGGGGCAGCAGCCCTGGGTGTGCTGGTGCCCCCAGGGGGTTCATGCCAGGCCCGCTGGGGTGCTGGTGGGGCTGCTGGGGGTTCTGGCTGTGCTGCTGCTCCATTTGCTGGCGAGCCCGTAACTCGGCGTATTTGAGCTGCTCCATGTGGAAGTTCTGCCTCTCCGTCAGCAGCTGCTGCCTCTGCTGCTCCAGCTGTGCCAGGAACGGGACAAAAGGCAAGTTAGGAATGATGCATTTCAAACATGCTCCTGCCAACCAGACTGGGGAGTGGGTTGGAAGAAGCCTCTCATCCCAACCCCACCTAACCCAAATCGAACAACTGTCCTGTGGATGTTTGCAGCAGCTTCTGGGAAAGGCTCCAGAGCTTTTTCCAGCTGGAACACACTAACTCACCTTGTTCTGTCCTAAAACCTCTCAGCGACACAGCTTGTTACTCACAGAGCTCTGCACTGAGAACTCAGCCCTAACATAGCTCTGGAAGAAACTGGGGGCTTTTCTCTCCCTCTTCTGCGTGTTGGAACGAGGGAGAACAGGAATCTCAGGGGATTTTCTAGGTAAGCCCAAAGCAGAATGTGTGTGCAGCTGCAGGAGCTCAGGGATCTCAGGCAGGATCCTCCTCCATCCTTTGAGGGCAGGAATTGGATGCCACAGCAGCCAGACATCAGTGATTTGCACTATTAAGAGCATTATATAAAAAGCCTCATGTCATTTAGGCCAATTAACATCAAATAGGCAAATAGGGAAGGTGCCCCTGCCTTGGGTGGAACTGGACAATCCTGAAGATTCTTCCAACCCAAACCAGTCTGAGATTCCAGGAAAAGAGAAAAAAAGCTACAGAAAGCATTTCCTACCATTGGGCATTTGTATGATGGATCAGTGTCCTGGTGAAGGAAGTGATATTTGACTTATTTAAGGACTATTGACACATTCCCACATTATTACTTGCGGACAACTGGACCTGGGGGTTGCGTGACTCGTTTACAAATATTTAACGAGTGTTTTAAGGTAGACTCCATAATTCAGCTGAAAAGCAGGTTGCCAAGGAGACTCTCACCTAGCATGAGTTCTCCAAAAATCCCAAAGCTCCCTCAGTAGTCGGTGCTGGCAGCCTGGCTGCTGACAAGGCAGGGATGGGAAGGGAAGGGAGCTCCACAGAGCCGGCATTCAGCAGCCCCAGATGGGCCGAGCTCATGAATTAAACATGCTCCTGGCCGGGGTGGAGCGGCTGCTGCAGGGCCCACAATGGCATTATTCATGCTGCCCTGGCTCCTTTTCGCCTCGGACACTCTGATACGCTGAGGGAAGCACCCGATAAATCCACCCCGCAGGGGAAATGGGGCGTGTGGGGAAACATTCCCGAGGTGGTGGACAGCTGGGAGAGGAATTCCTGCAAATGACCCCAAACAAAGGCTCAGGCAACACTTTTTTATTCCTTTGAGACCCTTTTGTGGCCCCGCTTTGCTCTCTTCGTGGCACCCCATCCTGCTACGGTTTTAAAGAGTCTTTACAAGGATGCCCAAACAGCAGCCAGTGCCTGAAAATTCACAGCTGAGTAAGGAAAACCAGGGAAAACTTCCCTTCTACACAATCTCTGTGCTTGGGATGAGGAAAGACATTTGGACAGAGGAAAAAAAGGCACAGAAAGACAAGTTATAACATGAGATGGTGTTAAAACTGAGCCAAGTTTAAGCTTGGGCTCTAGTACAGAGCCCAACCCCCTGCTTCTGTACCAGGCTCTGTCACCACCTCAGACACAACCCCCGGCTGTACCCCCAGACTGGCATTAAAACAGCTCCCACTAACACGTTTTCCAGTGGGAACTCCCTTCCAAACTTGCAGCTGCTCTCCAATCTCAGTCATTCCTGCAGCTGGAATGAGGCAGGAGCGAGGCTGAGAACCTTCAGCAAGGTCAGCTCCTGTCACCTGCCACAGAATCCCTGAGTGCCTGTGCTGGGAGCATCTGGAGATCACCCAATCCAAGCCCTGCCCAGGCAGGGTCACCTGGAGCAGGTGACACAGGAGTGTGTCCAGGTGGGTTTGGGATGTCTCCAGAGAGGGAGCACTCCAGGCCCGCCCTGAGCAGCTGTTCCAGGGCTCTTCCTCCTGCTGAGGTGGAATTTGTTGTGTTTTGGTTCGTGGCCATTGCTCCTTGTCCTGTCACTGGCACCACTGAACAGAGTCTGGCACCATCCTCTGACAGCCCTTGGGGAGATTTGTGTGGACTGATGGGATCTCCTCTGAGCCTTCCCTTCTCCAGACTGACCAGGCCCCGCTCCTGCAATCTCTCCTCATCACAGAGATGCTCCAGAGCTCTGAACATTTCTGTGGCCTCTGCTGGACCCTCTCAGGCAGAGTCTCCCCACAGAACCCCACTCGGGAAATCAGCTGGAATTCAGGGAGGTGGTTCTGGGTTACACCTGACAATCCCCCAATATCCAACACCCGTTTCTGCGCTGCTGTAAACGTGACGCACCAGGAAGGGCAACTACAAGCACTTAATGCTCACTCATACAACACATCAGTGTGCTACAGCTTCATCTCCAGCACAGAACTTCCTTTCAGGAGGAATTTCTCCATGGAAAGGGTGGTCAGGCACTGGAAGGGGCTGCCCAGGGAGGTTTGGAGTCCCCAGCCCTGGAGGTGTGCAAGGAATTCCTGGATGTGACACGCAGTGTCTGGGCTGGGGACAAGGTGGGGATGGGTCACAGCTTGGACTCCATGGTCTGGGAGGGCTTTTCCAACCTCAGGGATTCAGGGATTCCTCCCTGAACAGAACCAGCAAAGCTTCAGGTGCCATTAGAAATTCTGGGTCGGCAAAGCTCCACCAACAGGCCCCAGGTTTCCCACAGCCAGCACTGGCAGTGCTGACACTGCTCAGCTCAAACACAAATAAATGTGTTTTGCCTGAAATATAACACCCTCCAGTCTGCAGCACTGATTCCTGTCAACACTCACAATCCCTGCTCCTTCCCTGCAAGGAAAAGCCAGGGCAGCAGGAGCGACAGGCACAGTGTGCAATGGCAGCAAGGAGGTTTTTCTGCTGTAATTATTCCACTAAATATCCACAATGACAGGTGAAAAGACCGAATTTAACCACCAGGAAGCCGAGGGGAAAATCTGTATGCACATTTTTAAAAAGGGAAATGTCATATGCCTCAAAAGGCAGAAAAATAACTTCCCTGTCACTAATGGAATATATCCCCCAAAGAAAGAATCTGCAGGGAACCTTTCCGAAAGAGTTGGGTCCATTTCCTGAGCTGCCAATCAAACACAGACTGAAACGGTGGAGGATGTGGAGCAATCCAGAAATTCCTGCTGACATCCTGCTCCAAGAGAAGTCCACATCTTGTCAAACTCCATCGGTCTGATTAGGAGGAACTGTGGAGTGGAAAAGAGGTTCTCCATGCAGAGGGTGGCCAGGCTCCCCAGGGATGTGGCCATGGCATCAGGCCTGGCAGAGTTCAGGGAATGTCTGCACGATGCTCTCGGTCACATGGTTTAGTTTTAGGTGCTGTGAGGAGCAGGAGTTGGACCTGATGCCCTTTCCAATTTGAGATATGATTCCATTAATGCCAAAGAGGGGTGTAATTGCATTAAATTCACACAGAAAGGCAAATGTGGAAATCCCTGGAATTACGAATCACATCTTCAACCCATCCAGAGTAACTGTCTACTCACAAAAACTAGGCAGCTACACATCAGAAAAAATATATTAAAAACTGGCCATTCTGATAAAAATGAGAGTTTGAGTCATCTTCAAGCAGCTGGAGAAGAAGCACTTCTCCAAAGCCTCTGGCACTACACGTGACACAACTCCTCGTAATTCCCGAGTAATCTAGGCCCAGACAGCACCTCTCCATGTCCTGACCTCCCTTCCCCTCTCCTGAAGGTGCTGCTGCCTTCCCAGCTCAGGCAAACCCATCATCATCATCATCACCATCACCACAAAGTGAGGCTGTCACTCCTCAGTATTTCCCTTCCAGGGCTTTCCCAAGAGCTACTCAGAATGCCCCCAAAAACCTGAACTATCTCCTTGGAACCAACTCTTCACCTGCGCTGGGGGAAAGGCAGACAGGGCTGGTTCCCTTCCCGAGGGAAGGAAAGGCTCCACTCATTTCACTCCTTCCAGGGAAAAGCTGTTCTTAGGTTGGATACCATCCATGTGAAAAGGCCACAAAAAGGCTCAATTCCAAGTTTGAGGAAGCAAACCCAGGACACCCCCAGTGTGCTGTTCATGGAATAGAGAAAACACTGGATGAAGGAGGAAAGAGCTCAAATGCCACTGTGGGAGGGAATTATGGATTCCAGCTGAAGGAGAAGGACACATAACAGAGAGGAGAGGAGCTGCTGGCTTTGCAGATGTTGGCACACATGGATCTTGGCAGTGAGAGATTTAATCCCAAATTCCCACTTACTGCCTCTTTCTCCCGGTCCATGATGGTTTCCAGCTCCTCAAAGTGGCGAAGTTTTATCTCCAGCTTCTTCATCTGCGTTTCCACCAAAAGGGCCACCAGGGACTTGATCTTCCTCTCCTCCACGGCCGCCAGGTGCTGGGGATGAAACACAGGGGTTGTTCTGTGACACTGAGCAGAATAAAGGGCCTGGAGGGAGGGAATCATCCAGCTTCAGTCATCCTATTCCACTTCCAGACAGAAACCAGGGAATTAGATTATAAATCTTATGCTGGGAACCAGAGGCCCTCGGAAGATTATTAAGCTTTTAATCAAATAAATAGGTGTGACGGTTTCACACAAGAGGTGTGGAGGATGCTCAGGGCAATCCAGCTCTGCCCTGGAACCTTCCCAGCACTGGGCACACTGGGAGCACTTCCAGTGGGAATGTGAATGAGGGAGAAGGGTCTGTCCAGTGGAGTCAGCTGTGGGTAACCCTAAAAGCTCCCAGCAGGACACACACAGGAGGCTGTGACCCCGAATGACCCCAAAACAGGGAGACGGCACTGCCACGTCTTTGCCTTTAAAACAGCTTTTTCTCAAGTAAAAGGCAAATTGATTCTTTATAAGGATTTAGCTTTATCCCATTTATATACACACATAAATAGCACCAGAGATCTGTGTATGTGTATTTGATACATGAGGCAGCCATGGAAGTGTTTCACACTCTCAGAGTGTGACAAGTGCGGTCATGATGCCTTTACTGGTTTTTTGTTAAAAACCTGCTGTTCAGAATGAGAACACCCTGGGAATGCACCCATCATGTCCTGCTTGGGGGGCTCTGTATTCACAGGCACAGATGTGTCCACGGTGTCCAAGCCTTCCTGACACATCCAGGGGCTGGGCTGTCAGAGGGGAAAGGTGAGGGCTGAGGGGAAGGAGGAAAAAAGGAAAAGCGGAAGCTCATCCAGCTCCAGCTGCAAACAGATCTCTACTGAGGGAGCTGGGCCTCAAACTGCCTCAGGACCGGGACAAACACCAAGCTGGAGGAAAGCAGCATTAAAACCCTCCCTGGAACCCTGATTATAATCAGAATTTCTCAAACCCATGTGATACTGTGCCATTTGACAGCGTTCACCTCCCTGAGCCACCAGCAGTGAAGGAGGGCTCAGTAAATGTGGGTAAATGCACTCCTGACTCTCTAAAGTGAATTTTAAATCAGGTCTGAGAGAACCAGAGTGACCCCAAGCTCATCCAATACCACATCCCTGTGAAATTCCAGCAGCTGTTACAAAACTGACCAAAGCGCTGCACACAAAATAATGAAACAATGCTGACAGAACAGGAAATTTCATGTCAAATAACACTGTTTAGTAAAATAAACTCATTTGTATGGAAATTCAGAGTGAGAGAAGCACCTGGTGATACAGAGTCTTCTACCAACCACTTCACTCTGTTTCACATGTGCAATTTTAATAATGAAATGGGATGAACATCAAATTAAAGCATGATTAGGTAAAAGACAGGTCGCAAAATACACATCAGAAAGGAAATTATCCCAGAAGTTTTTCCTAAAGAGACACTAAGAGGCTGTTCCCCAGCCTGGCACTACCCAGGGCTTTCCGTGGGCAAAGGACAAATCCCTACAACTGCAGCTGAGCAAAATCAGGAACACAAATTCAGTGGTAATTTGAAATGCCTGATAAACCTGTACCAGCCTTGAGTCATGAATGAGCAAGTGATCCTAAAGGGCTTTTCCAGCCTAAATGACTCTATAGAAAAGAATCATGGAATGCATGAATGGTTCGGGATGGAAGGGACCTTAAAGCTCATCCTGTGCCACCCCTGCCACAGCAGGAACACCTTCCACTGTCCCAGGGTGCTCCAAGCCCCATCCAGCCTGGCCTTGGACACTGCCAGGGATCCAGGGGCAGCCACAGCTTCTCTGGGCACCCTGTGCCAGGGCCTCTCCACCCTCCCAGGGAACAATTCCTTCCCAATATCCCATCCATCCCTGCCCTCTGGCAGTGGGAAGCCATGCCCTGGGTCCTGTCCCTCTATGCCTTGTCCCCAGTCTCTCTCCAGCTCTCCTGGAGCCCCACTGCATCACTGGGATCAGCAGCTTCTAGGAATGATCTCTTCAGTCCCAGCCACCTCCGAACAGGAATCCAGGCAGATCAAGAGATCACTGTCTGGCAGGAGGTTAAACTGGGACCAGAACAGTTGTTTTGGGAAGGGGAAGTGATGGATCAAGAGCAGAAGTTCTGCAGCTCAGTCCCAGCTGGAGCAGAGCAGGAGCAGCACAGGACAGGATTCATCAGGGATACTTTTGCACAGAAAGGAAAAACCAGCTCACACTGGGTTTCCATTGAGAGGAAAATGAGCAGAAGGGACTTAAATTCTAATGTTTGTTCAGAAACCAGAACCTGTAAAAACACATTTGAATTGTTGCTCTATATGAAATACAGTCTCACCCTGAACATTTGTGGTCACCATTTCTCAAAGAGCACAACTCAACTTCTGGAAGCCACTGATCCCAAAAGAAAAAAACAAGAAAAAACCCCCAAACAAACAAACCCCCCATTTCAATCACTTGTCTTCAACCGCCATCCTCCCTCAGAATCCAACTGCAATATTGCTTTGATATAAAATCCTAAGGAAAACAGCTTTTCACATGACCAGGCCTAGAGTTTATGATGAAGAGTTTAATTACTCCCTCAGACAAGACGCAGACCACCCAAAGCTCTAATATTGTCTGGCTTTTTAAGTGAGTGGGAAGAGAAATCCCTGTTGAACCTGAATTCTACTCTGAAGTGTCAACCTCCTAATTACAATACACTATTCCCTGTAATGGAAAGCTGAAGCTCTTCCAGAGCATTATTATTGCCATAATGAAAAGTGCCATCAGCCAGGCCCCTGCTCCCTCCAGCTCGTTATCTCCAGAGGAAGGGGAGCAGCAGCTCATCTTCACTTGGAGCAAGTGGCCTTCCATAAAACACAGATTAAATCTCATGGCTCCTCATACAGATACAGGTTTTTCCAACTTGGCTGAGGATATCTGTGAGTCTGATGGACTGAGAGTCACCCTCAGGTTCAAAGTGATGCACAAGGGAGCCACTCTGGACTCTGCACTTCACCAAAATACTGAACCTCAGCTTTGCCTGCAATTTGGGATTTTAATGGACACAGAGTTGTCCGCCATGTGGGATTTTACAGCCTGGTTTGAAAGGTAAGAACTAAAATATCCTCCATCTCCTGGGTTTAAAAGGAAGGACTGCACAAGACATCATCCCCTGTCCTCACTCTGGGGGATGCAGCTGGGGAAAAAGTCTGAAGTTGAAGAGTCAAAGATCGGAGTGGAAAGGTCAACGGAACACACAACACCTCATTCTATCCACGGAAATCCATCAGGAATAAACACCACCCCTGCTCTGCTCCTGGTTCCTATAAAGCAGGTGGACGTGGAATGTGGCACTGAATACAAGAGCTATTAAAAAACCCAAATTAAAACTGGAATCCAGAGAAATCTGTAAAGAGAAAAGAGATTTGAAAAAGATACTCTAAAAGCAATGAAAGCAGTGTGGTTCCTGCAAGAAGGAAACGCAAGACAACGTGCAATTAGTAATTACAGGGTAAAGAAAAGCTGATTCAACACAGCTCATTAGAGACCACACACAAACAGGAGTTTAAGGGGAGACACCAACGTGCTTTTAACAGAACTCTTAACAAAAGACAAAATCATTAAGGTGTCTGTGCAAGCTGCAGTGCCAGGACTGAACATCCTTCTGTGTCTGTTCCACACAGGCCCCAGGGGTTTGTGTGGAACCCTGGGGCAGCAGAAGAGGCCATTGAAGGGTTTGTGCCCCTCAGCACCACAGCCAGACCCCCCAGCAGACAAAAGCCTTGCCAAGAAGTCACGCACATTTTGGGGCTATTCCTTAGGGCTTAGGGATATTCATCAAGTTCATAATCACCCAAGCAGCTGCTTAATTAAAACTGTTCGTTATCTCACTCAGGGGCTCAGGCAGGAGAAATTAAGGCAGCACTTGTGCTCCTGCAAGGCGTCAGGGATCAGAGCATGAACCCCACAGCTCTGGGACCAAGGAGCACTTCAGCCCTGCTGTCCCTGGAAGCCAAGCCCGGGACACTGGGACAGCACCAACCTTGGCTTTGGTGGCAGCAGAGGCCAAGGCAGCAGCTGCAGCCGTGGCCACGTTTCCTTCCGAGATCTCGTGTTCCACTTTCTTCTTCCCGGCCTCGGCCTCTTTGTCTTTGCTGCCATCAACGTTCTCCTTGTTCTCCTCTGCCTCCTTTTCCTCTGCAAGACATTCCCAGCCCAGGCCGTTATGCGTGTTACCGGGATGGGAGGGCCCCACACTAATTAGTCAGGCACTAATTAACTCATCCTAAGTTCCAGCACTGCTCCCCATCCAAATGCTGACAGGGGAACCCCAGTTTGAGAGGAGCTGATCCAACAAATGGGGCAACTTTGAATGCTTTTCGTTCCCATCCTTTCAATTCGGGACCTGCCATCAGCTTCCCCTCATCACTTCCAAATCAACTCCATCAAATCCAAATGCTCCTTATTCTACCTGGTGCTAAAAACCTGAATCTAAGTTGCAGGAAAAAAGCAATATATCCATTCCCATCCCTGAAAGTCTCCAAGGCCAGGCTGGACGGGGCTGGGAGCAGCCTGGGGTAGTGGAAGGTGTCCCTGCCCACGGCAGGGGGTGGCACGGGATGATCGTTACAGTCCCCTCCAACCCAAAGCATTCCATGATTTTATGAGGCACAAGGGAAATGTCAAAAAGAATAAGGCTTTATGTAGATGCTGTTACTCCTCAGCCTGTCAAAATCCAGGCTCTGCATCACTTCCCAGGGAAATCGAGCTGAAATATTAACTTCCAAGGGTAGAAGTGAGCAGAGAACCCCACAATGGACTGGGTTGGAAGGGACCTTAAAGCCCATCCCAATCCACCTCCTGCCATGGGCAGAGACACCTTCCACTATCCCAGGCTGCTCCCAGCCCTGTCCAACCTTGAACACAACAGTTCCACTTCTTTGCATCCAAAATGATCAAATGTTGTGGAATATGGGCAGCACCACCCCCTCCCCGCCATTTCTATGACCCACAGGCACTTTGGTGCTGAAATTCCTTCCCCCATCCCCAGGGCTGGGAAGCTCCAGGAGAGATTTGGTGCCCAAGCGCTGCGGGAGGTTCAAGTGGAATCTGCTCTGCCGAACACAGAGCAGCCTGAGGTGCCAGGGGAACATTCCCAGCTGGGTTTGGGGCACTCTGGGGGAGGTGCTGGAGCAGCTGGGAGCTGTTACCTGTCTTGGGCTCCGCAGCCCCTTCGCTCTCCGGCTCCTTCTCCGCGTTCCGCTCGTTTTCTCCTTCTGAGACTTTCTCTCCTTCCTCGGTTTCACTCTCGGCTTTGCTCTCCACCTAAAGGGGATGAAATTGGTTGGAGAATGGCAGGGAGAGAAGATATTCCCTGTTAACTTTGTTTATAGCCTTCAAATGAATTCATTACCATAAAGGAAGAGATTACATTTTAAAAGATGGCTGCTGGTTAAGCCAAATTTGACAAATAAACTCAAAATGTGAATAAAAGTAAACACTAAACTGGACCAAGTCCAGTGACCCAGGCCAAGCTGGGTTACTCTGTGGGTACAAACTGAATTAAGATCATAGAATAATGGAATGGCTGGCAATATGCAGATTTCCAAGCCCTGAGTGAGTCTTCCCTGCTTATCTCTTCCCAAATGCCCCTGTTCATCAGGGAGGCAGAAGAACTACCTGAAAACAGAGTGGCAAATAACCCCAAGGCTGCACTGATCAGCCCTAGGTTAGTGTAAACTCCTCATCTGGTGAAGGAGGCAACAAGAAATATCTCCTATTGCTGCAGACTCCAGAAAAACCCACACTCATCAGGAATGTAGGAGGAATTAAATAATAAATTAATAATATTAAAAAAATAAATTTACATATAAACACGTAATTAAAATATTATTTTATTAACATACATAATTAACAACATTATATTAATATATAAACAAATAAGATAGCAATAATTTAAATATTAGAATAACTTAGCAGTAATTAAACTGCTATCCTGTAATTCCAGCATGTCAGTTTAACCCCAGTTCAGGTCTGAAACACTCATTGCAGTCTGAGGTACCTGTCTGTGGACACAGGTTATGAAAAAGCCACAAATGTGTTCTTGTGGTCATTGTTAACAGTTTGAAGGACAATGGTAATTAGTGTCTAAATATCTGCTCTTTATGGGCAGGGTGGATCACCCCCAGCATCAGGAGGCACAAACACATCCATGTCCAAGAGCCAGCCCAGAACTCCCGTGGGGAGGATTTTCCTCGAGAGGCTCAGCAGAAAGGGCTGTGAAATAACTGGGAGTGTTCCAAAGCCAGCCTTGGTGGAAGGCATTTGCCCAAACCACTGTCCCAGGGCCGGCCCTGCAGGTGACACCCCAGAGCAGCCCAGGTCAGGAACCCCGCGGGCGCAGCTCCTCGGGCAGCTCCGGGCCCAGCTCCCACAGCACCACCCCGCTCCCGGCCCCTCCCAGCCCAGCCTTCTTCCCTCAGGAGCAGGCACAACCCGCTGATGCCTCACTGCTGACTTCAGCCTCAAGCACTGAGAAGAAGCTCTGGAGGCTGGAAACTGTCCCTGTGGACACACAAACTGCCACAACTGTCACCTGTCTTACAGGCACCCTGAAACTCGGGAATTCAGGATTGAAATGCCAGAAGCCTCCTGCCAGCAGACCCAAACTCACCTTCTCTGCCTGCTGCCCCTCTGCCTCCGTTTCCATCTTCTCTTCCTCAGCTCCATCTGAGAAACAAAGAGAGGTTTTAGAATTACCCCCACAGCCACTCCCCACACTCACTCTCTATTTTGGGCTTGACTAAAATCTGCTGATCTCTACCAGAGGCTTCAAGAAAGTGCCAGCACTGAACTCCCATAGACCAGGCTGCTCCAAGCCCTGCCCTGTCCAGCCTGGCCTTGGGCACTTCCATCTCCCTCCAGCCCTAAGCCAGGCCAGACAAGGCCCAGCTGGTGTTAAAGCGAGACCAGCATGAGAACAGAAAAGGAAATAATGAAGATAATCATTAAAGAGTCACTGTTCCAGGTGCTGGATGGATGCACCTCGTAGCAGGAGCGGTGGAAGAGCTGGGAGTGCATCCCACAGCCCTTGGCTCATTCATTTATTGCTTTATAATACATTGATTTGAAGTGTTCCTGTACCGACAGCTGGTTCCAGAGATCAGGGGATAACAACCAGCCATGGAAACACCATGGAGCTGTCTGGATCACGTCCTACTACCCCTGGTATTTTTTTGGATTGTTTAGAAGTCCAAGAAATCCCAATTGATCCACAGCTCTGCAAAGAGGGACAGGAGGAAGCACAACCTCGTGGTCCTGGCCCAGGATTTTACAATTTAATGTACAGAGGCATTAAAGGAGCTTATTTAGATCCTGGACTGGGGTGAAGCAGAACTGCTAGTGACAAGCCCTGATCCATCTCTAAGCTTCTGAAGACATCAGCTGGTGCTGGGGGTTCATTTTCAGTAATCCTCATTTTCCTGCTAATTCCTGTGTGCTACACTGAGGAAAAACAAGGTACAAAGTGTTCTCCTTGAACAGCAACAGTTCTGTAGAGAAATCTTGACACAAGTCCCTTCTATATATAAGAAAAACAAACTAAAATGTCTGACTGAAGGGTAATAGTTTTCCTCTTGGCCTATTTTAAGATGATAAACCCACTTATCTGAACTATCTGCCACCATAACTCAATTTAGAGAGACTGGGGACATTCTTCCTCACAGGTTTTATCTCAGAGTTAGGATTTAGTGACCCAATAATGTCACAGGGAAAATCTCGATTAGATTTTGTCAGACAGCTCTTTCAAGCCTAGAAGCAGAGTTCCAAACTGGGCTTAAAAGTGTCATTCCTCCCAGGAAAGCGAAGGATTTACAAAGAAAGCTGGATTCAATCCTTTAAGAAAAAAAAGGAAAGACAAAGTGCAGAACACTGAGTGTGCCCAGGTTGGTGGAACTCAAACCAAAAAAATACCGCACACAAATATCTAAATTTACATTCTTGGGTGGGGAGGATCATCAAGATCATCCCATTCCCACCCCTGCCATGGGCAGGGACACCTTCCACTGTCCCAGGGTGCTCCAAGCCCCGTCCAGCCTGGCCTTGGACACTGCCAGGGACCCAGGGGCAGCCACAGCTGCTCTGACCAAGAGACCAATCCATGGACCATGGGAGCTGTTGAGGGACTGATGCTGCTGCTGTGGAGGAAGTTCACAGATCCCAGCACCACTGAGGTTGGAAAAGCTCTCCCAGACCATCAAATCCATCCTGTGCCCGATGCCCACCTTGTCCCCAGCACAGAGCACTCAGTGCCACCTCCAGGCCTTCCTTGGACACCTCCAGGGATGGGGACTCCAAACCTCCCTGGGCAGCCCCTGCCAATGTCTGACCACCCTTTCCATGGAGAAATTCCTGCTGATGTCCACTCTGAGCCTTCCCTGGCCCAGCCTGAGGCCTTTTCCCCTTGTCCTGTCCCTGTTCCCCGGGAGCAGAGCCCGACCCCGCCCCGGCTGCCCCCTCCTGTCAGGTAGGAGTTCCAAACAAACAGGACATCCCAGAAAGACAAACTGCTTCCCATCCACTCTTTAGAGAGGATTTTCTCAAGGAAAAGCACACAGAGCATCTCAAACTGCCCTCAGATCCTCCCTTGTGTCAGGACACATTGATGGACACCATCCAAAGCCAAGTGCTCCTTCCCGTTCCCAGGGACACCCTCGGAAGGAAGGGACGTGTGACACCAAGATTATTGCAAACAGCCTGATTTAACCTCGCTTCTCTGGTTCTGGCTGCAGCAATAAATGTTACGTTAAAATTAGGCTGACAACTTCAGACAGGTCGTAGTCAATGGGTTTTGAAAAGTGTTTTCCTGCATCAGCTGCAGAGCCCTGACGCGCAGCGACAGCGCGGTGGCTGCAGCCCCCAGGGCCACCAGGTCCCACGGGTGGGACAACACACGTGCAAGGGACAACAGATTAAATTATCCATTGTTAGTTTGGGGGGGAAATGGATTTGCCTGGGTGGAAGCAGGTGTTTGGTTCTAAATCACAGGCTGCTCAAAGGATCCCAGAGTCATTAAGGCTGGAAAAGACCTTCAGGACCACCGAGTCCAAGCTGTGCCCGATGCCCACCTTGTCACTGGCCCAGAGCACTGAGTGCCACGTCCAGGCCTTCGTGGGACACCTCTGGACTCCACCACCTCCCTGGGCAGCCCTTTCTAACATTTAACACGCCTTCCATGAAGAATTCCTCAGGAAGTACCTCAAAAATGGTAGAGTCTGGTAAAAATCCCTAATTCCAAAACGAAAGGATCACACAAAGCCCAAACCACGCCTGACCTTCTGCACAGCCACGACAGAATTGCCTCTGGCCCCTGGCACAGACACAAACACAACTGCACTGATTTTCCTGTGTGATCTAATGAGCTTAACGAAAATACATCCCAGAGGAATTGATCAGTTGGAGATCCATGTCCCTGGGACAAAGGGGGAAGCCTTGACTTTAAGGAGAGAGCCCCTGAAATCCCTTTCCCCTGCACCACAGATGCTCTTGAACTCTCTTCAGCAGGTTTGGTATTGCACCTGGCAGGATGTGGGAATAAAGGATCACAGAATCCCAGAATCATTAAAGCTGGAATACACCTCTGAGACCATGGAGTCCATCCTGTGACTGATCCCCACCTTCTCCCCAGCCCAGAGCACTCAGTGCCAGAGCCAGGACTTCCTGGGACACCTCCAGGGATAGGGACTCCCACCACCTCCCTGGCAGCCCCTGCCAATGCCTGACCACCCTTTTCACGAGCAAATTGCTCCTGAAGTCCACCCTGAGCCTCCCCTGGCACATCCTGAGGCCATTTCCTCCTGTCCCTTGTTCCCTGCATGAACAGTTTCTTAGGTCAGGAAGAGGCAGAGGGTTGTGAGCCACCACAGGACACCTCTCAAGAGGGAAAAACCACTGGGAGATGAGGAATCATCACCTCTCCCAGCCCCTCTTTCCACCTGAATCAGCAGCTATTCTGTTCCTGTGGAATTTTGTTCTGTTTTGCACATTATCTCCAAAAACACTGAGCCCTTTTTCCTACCACATGAAGAACTTGGAGCTGAGTTCTGCCCAAGCCCAGGGACTTTACAGAGAATTTAAATGGACTTTAGGTCAACAAGGAAACCTGTGAAACATCTCCCTGCAAAGAATTCCCTGTGTTACCAAAGAGATGGAGAAGCAGCAGATCAGGAACCTCTGCTGCCGTGAGAGGAACAAATAAAGCTCTACAAACAAAAGCAGAGCCACCTGCCTGAGCTTCAGCTCAGCAAACAGTTTAAGATGCTCTCCAGACATCCCAGACTCCTTCTTCACTGAGGCAACACACAACCTGTCACAGCCAGGCTGGAATATTAATATTTAACGGAGAGGAAATACACGATAGCTGTGGAAATATCCCAGCTCTGGATATGATAATGATGCTGTTATCTAAACCATCATTTACATTTCCCACAATAAATCAGGGCTGCACAGCCACCAGAGCTGCCTCTGCTCCTGCCTCACACAGCCTGGGGGCTCTGCAACAGGGGGGCTCCATGGGAAAGCCTGGGGAGCTGGAAAAGCTGCAGCAGCTTCTGTGTGAGCCACACGAATTCACCGGGAGAGGACTGATGGGCTCAAACCCCAGGTGGTGCAGACCCAGCCCCCAGGCACCTGGACACACCCAAAGCTAAGGAAGTGCTCTGGAATCTGTTGGTTTAGGAACGTTTCCATCACCTCAGAGTTCTCACCCTGGAGAGATCTCCCTGCCAAACGTGACTAAAATAACTTCTGCGCGTGTGTGCTCTTTTTGCACATGGTTTTCTAGTGTGTGTGTTTGAGAATGAATCAAACCCATCCACAGAATGGTAAATGTAACCCTCCACTGGAGCTGCTTGCAGGTGTAGGGATGCAGGAAATCAAACCACCACTCCCTCTCTCACTGGCACAGAGCAGCTCCAGCCTGAGGCCCCCAGGACTGGTGTAAGGGCAAATACTTGTTGGAATGAGACCTAAAATGCTCAAGTAATTCCAACACAGACCCTTCAGAGGCTGCCTTGAGAAATCAGTGTCATTAACCACCTCTGGAAAGACATTAACAAAGACTTCCTAGAAATTATTAAATACCACAGGCGTGCTGGATATTCCCCTTCTCTGGAGCTTAATCCCAACCAGAAGAGCTGGATTCTCAGGCCATTTGTACCGACATAGCTGCAGAGCAGCTCCAGGATTGTGTTCCGTAACCTGGGGCAGGACTCAGAAAGGTCTTGATATTCACTGTGGGGAACTGTCTTAGAACCTTACAGTAGACTGTCGAGAGAAGCTGTGGCTGCCTCTGGATCCCTGGCAGTGCCCAAGGCCAGGCTGGACAGGGCTGGCAGCACCCTGGGACAGTGGGAGGTGTCCCTGCCATGGCCGGTGTGGCACTGGGTGGGCTTTAGGGTCCTTCCAACCCAAATCTTTCTGTGACACTATGAAAGCAGAAGACAGAGTCCAGCACACTCACCACAGCATTTGAGCCACTCCAGTCTCCTCGTAACTCCACTGAAGCCTCACTTTATCAACTTAAAAGGAATTACCACCAGCTTTTAGAAAAACTAACAATGAAGACTTAGAAGAGGAGATTCTTGGGTATTAACTTAAGCTCCTCCAATCTGTTCCAGTCATTTTCCCTTTTCACATTCCATATTGACTAGAATTTACCAATATTAAACAGTTTTAAAATTATTATGGAGCACCGATACAATTTTATTTCTGAAATATAACAACTAATGAACTTTAATTCTAGTATGGAACCTTAAGCAGGTATTTTATTTCTCCATAGCTGCATTTAAATATAAAACTAGCATTCTGTGATTCCATTACAAGGGATGGAGGGATAGGACACAGGGAATGGCTTTGAAGAGAAAGAGGGCAGGGTTAAACAGGATAGTGGGAAGGGATTGCTCTCTGGGAGGGTGGGGAGGCCCTGGCACAGGGTGCCCAGAGAAGCTGTGGCTGCCCCTGGATCCCTGGCAGTGTCCAAGGCCAGGCTGGACGGGGCTTGGAGCAGCCTGGGACAGTGGAAGGTGTCCCTGCCCATGGCAGGGATGGCACTGGATGATCCTTGAGGTCCCTTCCACCCCAACGTTCTTTGATTCTATGACAATATAACAGCCAGTGAACTTTAATTCCTATCTGGAACCCCAGGCAGATGTTTTTAATCTCTGCACAGCTGCAATGAGGTACAATCCCCCCGGTGCCCGAGCACACTCACGGCCACAGCCCATGGGACAAACTCTGCCATGGACACTCAGGGTCCCCGTGCCCAGCTCTGGGGGGTGGGAGGCACCACAGATTGCTGAGTGACCCAGTTCATTCGGGCTGAGCAGCTCCCCCAGGGAGAACCATCTGCTCCTGTCCTAATTTATTCCATTAGTCACAGCCCAGTACAAATCGCATTAACGACGCTGGGCCGGGCTGGGCCAGAGCTCCCCACGCCGCTCATTCAGGACTAACTGTGGGGTGGGATCAGCCCTGAGATCCCCACCCACTACTGACAGGCACTTCAGAGTCCCCATTTCCAGCTTGGGCCCAAATTCTCCCAGTAAAAGGGCCAAAAAGGGCCAACCTGCAATCTGGCACTGGGGAAAACTTCCAGGGTGGGGCTGCAGACTCGAAGCAGCAAATGTGTTACAGGGGGACACGTTCAGGACAGGAGGAAACGGCCTCAGGATGTGCCAGAGGAGGCTCAGGGTGGACATCAGGAGGAATTTCTGCATGGAAAGAGGCTGTCAGGCATTGGAACTGCCCAGGGAGGTTTGGAGTCCCCATCCCTGGAGATGTCCCAGGAAGGCCTGGCTCTGGCACTGAGTGCTCTGGGCTGGGGAGAAGGTGGGCATCAGGCACAGCTCAGACTCCATGACCTTGGAGGGCTTTTCCAACTGAAATAATCCTGCAAAGTCCTTAACAACCACAGTGACACCTGTACCGGGAAATATGGGAAAGGGGAACAAAGACTGGAAGAAAAATTTAACTTACGCTGACCTTATTTTAAAATAACTATGAAATTAAGCTCAGCCCCAGACGGAGTAACACTGAGATTTGGTTTATAGTTGACTTGTAAATAAACCCCAAAGCCTTGTCCTTCCAGCAGAGCTTCAACGCCTGCTGTCAGCTCCGAGGAACAGGGAGCAGCAGATACTCCAGATGTTTCTCTTCCCTTTCCAGCACACAATGCACACCATCCCAAAGCACCGAGCCGCCTCACGGCAAGTCTGTCCCACTGAGTGCAGAACTGAGAGACGTGACAGAAGGGCTGAGTGGTTTGTTTGCTTCTTTTCTATTTAAAAATTATCTTGGTGATTTAAATGGCATTTTGAAATCTAATTTACTGGGTAGTACTGCAATGGACATTCAGTGCTATAAATAGCAGCCCTCCATGTGTAGCAGCTGATAACTGAAGAGCACCAAAGTCCCTTGCGATCCCATCACGCAATCTGGCACCTTGCTCATGTCCCTGGATGGGTGACAGCAGGTCAGCTATGCAGTGCAGGAACACATCCCAAATCCAGCCTCCCAGTCAAGCTCCATCGCATCCTGCCCAGCTTCACCCAAAGCCAGACGTGCCTTTTCACGTCCAGTCACTAAATTCACTAAAATCATTTGTGATAAGCTCAACAAAGCAGGAGCCAACGGCGCTGAGAGGAAAATAACAGCGACAAGATGGTAGATCTATACCCAAATGAGGAGAACAACGTCTGAGAAAGCCGAGGGTACAGAGTTAACCTTGTCTGCTCCTCCTGTTGGGGAGAGCCACGAGGGTCCAACACAGAGGGGCACACAGGGCTTCGCTTCCCAGGGAGCTGCTTTGACCCTCCAGAATAAGGACAAGCCAATTTGCACCAGCCAGGGTTTCAGAGAAGAGACTTAACAGCAGAATATTTGCTGAACACGACAGAAATTAAACCAGGGCTTGTTAACACACACAGGTAATGCCCAGCAGAATTTCAGCACAACCAGAGCCAAGACTGGATTATCATGTGCCAGTCCAGCACTTCACCAGAAATTCCTCTCCTGCTGCCTCCACAGTGAGCAACACACTCAGAGTGCCAAATTCACCTCAAAACCCACTGCCCAAGCCCCTCAGCTTGCTTTAACACCACAAAGGCAGTGTCCTCTAACTGCTCCAACACCCCAGCTAATGGAATATCCTGCTCTGGTATTTTTAGTCAGCCCACTCTGTGCATCCCAACAGCATTTCCACACAGCGAGAGCAAGAAAACAAACTCCTAAAACTCAAGGTAGTCCTAAATTCCTTAGTTCAGTGTCCAAGTCAATCCTGCAGTGAGCAGAACGACCCATCCCCTTCTCCATATCCACAACTTCCATCTCCTGGAGAAGGTGAATTTGGGGTTTATCATGACTCAGAAGAAAATGCCCCCAAGGAACCCCACCTGCAGCATTCCATGGGGATGCAGCACTCACCCATCTTCTCGGGCTCGTCGGGGCCAGTGCCAGCGATGCAGCTGCTCTCCAGGCCGTAGGTTGGATCCACCTTCCCTGAGGCTCGTGCTGCTTCCTGCACTTTCTTCACGTGGGCTTCCACCAGCTCCAGGGGCACCTCCTCTCTGACCCGGGAAAACTCCTCTGTGGGACATGGCACAGAAAATGTGACATTCTGGGGCTTTTGCAGCAAATTAAGTCACATTTTCTCTGATCGGTGTGCAGGTAAAACGTGAGACAAAAGGAATTCTCAAATATCTGAGTTCCTTCTTGTCATACGAGGTAGCTGATTTTGTGTCTCAGATGTGGCAGAAAAGAGTCTCTTCCCAATTATATAAAATTGTGTTTTACATGGAAAAACAAGGAAAAAAGTGAAAGGAGCTATTTTATCAAGTGGACACATCCAGTGTCCACTCGAGACTTGAACCTTCTAGTGCAAGACATTCCTGCCTGTGGCAGGAGGTGGAACAGGAGGCCCCTTTAAGGCCCCTTCCAGCTCCATCCAACCTGGGAATTCTAGGATCTCTGGCAGATAATTTCACACAGGTAAAACAGGAAAACTGTGAGATTCACACTGAATTTACCCAGAGCTGCACGGTGACAGTGGTCAGAGGAACACCAGCCATGAGGTGGAAACAGATCAGGTGCAGTGAGGGCAGAAGGGAGCACCAGCCATTCTTAGGCACTCAGAGGCCTTTTGGAACCACTCCAACTTCACACAGAGTGGTGAGGTTGGGAGCGACTGGAGATCACCCAATCCAAGCCCTGCCCAGGCAGGGTCACCTGGAGCAGGTGACACAGGAGCGTGTCCAGGTGGGTTTGGGATGTCTCCAGAGAGGGAGCACTCCAGGCCCTCCCTGGGCAGCTGTTCCAGGGCTCTTCCTCCTGCTGAGGTGGAATTTGTTGTGTTTTGGTTCGTGGCCACTGCTCCTTGTCCTGTCACTGGCACCACTGAACAGAGTCTGGCACCATCCTCTGACAGCCCTTGGGGAGATTTGTGCGGATTGATGGGATCTCCTCTGAGCCTTCCCTTCTCCAGACTGAGCAGGCCCCACTCCCACAGTCTCTGCTCATCAGAGATGCTCCAGAGTCCTCAGCATCTCTCTGGCCTCTGCTGGACCCTCCCCAGTAGCTCCTTGTCCTTGTACTGAGGAGCCCAGACAGAACTGAACACGATATTCCAGCTGTGCCTGACCCAGGCAACCTGGCTGCAAATGAGATTTCAGGGAAGCAGAACACAAACCTGGCAATAGCAGAGCTTTTCCTACATAAACTGTACCCCCAAATTCCCTGTTTCACTCGTCACTAGGGACTCTGGACCCCGCTGGGTGGAGGGCCAGGCAGACACAGGGTGAGGGCCGGGGCTGTCCCGTACCGAGGGCGGCCTTGGCGGCGGCCGAGGCCACGCGCGGATCCACCACGGAGGCCAGGAAGGCCACGGTGCTCATGACGGGGTTGCCCGACTGGCTGAAGGGCACGGGCTGGTAGGCCAGCGGGCCCAGCGAGGCGTCCGAGTTCTCCAGGTAGGGATCCTCGATGGGCAGGCGCAGGAAGTGCAGGATGCACTCGTCCTGCGTGCGGCTGCCCACGTGCTCCGACACCTTGTTCCAGTCGTCCTTGTACATCTCCAGCGCCTGCAAAAGGCAAAACCAGTGGCTACGCACGGACTGCTCGGGGAAAACGACGCTGCTCTGGGCAAAAAGATTTGCCATACTGGTTATTGTGGTGATGAAACAATAAATGGGGATCAGACAACTATTAATTTTTTTTTTCTGGTATCAAAATTATCTGCATAAGAAATATGAGCATTTCCCTGGGATATCAGTGACATTGAAGTCACAGGAATCATCACACAAGCGGATGCTGTTACTGTATCAGAAAGAATGGTCAGAAGGCTTGGGATTTACCAATATTTGCACAGTAGGTGTTTCCCCATTTTGCTTCCACAGAGAACTAAATCTGCCTTTCCTACCAAGCT
Source organism: Cnemophilus loriae (assembly GCA_013397755.1). Classification (NCBI taxonomy): domain Eukaryota; kingdom Metazoa; phylum Chordata; class Aves; order Passeriformes; family Corvidae; genus Cnemophilus; species Cnemophilus loriae. The sequence continues at coordinate 345,913 of VZTF01007180.1, read as the reverse complement.
GCACAATTATTTAATTCCCATCACTCCCCGCCGAGGGCTCTTGCGTTCCCTCCCTGAAAACAGGAAGCTCTTTGGGGCAGGAATAGGATCTATTTCTCACATACAGACTGGCTGTGATGGTGAAATCCAGTCTTTAGATCCAACAGATGTCATGGAAGTGGAAAAGCACCAAAACAATACACCAGGGGAAAAGAGGGAAATCTATCTCACATCCTAAAGCCAGGAGAGGCCACTTCTCCAGGAGCTGTGCACCAGTGTGATTCCTGTTAATATCTGGGCTAACAAATCATTACTGGGTAGATAAGGCACCTGATAAAGTAAGAACTTCCAGATTATATCAAAGATGTCATTCTGAATTTCAGTCATTTTTAAACTTCCTCAAGAAAAGTCTTAAAACAATTTAACAGCAATGAGCTACTGAAGGGCCTGCACTAGTTCCTGAAAAACCGACACATTAATCCTGTAAGACTCTCCAAGTGACAGCCTAATAAATTATTACTCCTTAACAAGCCTTTTTTTTCCCTGAAAATTGTTTTAGTGAAGCATCTGGACAGTATAACATAAATACCGACATATCCTGAATCATTAACTTTTACATTTCTGAGAGGATTCGTGGTGCAGGCACCCAGAAAAGGCAAAAAAACATTTGAGTTTCTGGCAAAAGATGTTCAACACGAAAATGAGTTTTCCCAAATAAATGTCTCCCACAAGGCTGAGAACTCCCAGAAATCTCAACCTCCCAGACTGACTTAACCCCCAGAGCAAGGAGGGAGAGCTCGGAGCTGGGCTGGATCTGCTGCAGGTCCTGAGAAGGACATGCCTAAGGTGGGAGAGCGGAGCACACAGGGACACAATGCTCCTGTGCTGGGGGTTTCAACACTTCCCAGGTACAAGTGTACGATCCAAACTGAGCCACCAGCCTGGTGCTCAGAGTTCCTCGATCTGGGAAGGGCCCAGAACACGGAACAACTTCTATGGAACACCAAGGCCATGCTGGATGGGGCTTGCAGCAACCTGGGATAGTGGAAAGTGTCCCTGCCCATGGCAGGGCTGGGGTGGGACGAGCTCTAAGGTCCCTTCCAAACACACCGGTTTCTTCAGAGCAGCTCTGGAGGAAAAGTGTTTTAGTATTTGTTCAGTTAAAACAGAAGCTCTGAGAATTCCTCAAGGACAACATATCGACCTGAACGGGGCCCTCAGGCACACTGTGGCTGCAGAAGGTCAGCTGAGGTCATAAAAATGCTCCTGTTTGCAAAGATGTGGAAGCAAACTGGCTACAAGGACAGATAACGCAATCCAAAAGCATCAGAGCTCCAGCACGGATCAAACTGCAGAAAAATGCCCAAGCTGCCTCAGAGGGTGGCACTTCCCAGCCCCCTGACCCCAGAGTGATTTAAGCTTAAACCTGGCTGAAGTTTCTCCTTCATAGCCAGGTCTCACCGCTTAACTTGGGTGGGAAGGGGGAAACCCTCAGTGTATCTCCAGAACGCCTCCGGTTCCCTGCTCCTTCCCTTCCAGCAGCAGTGGGATCAGCTGGGCAGTGCCAGGCCAGGAACAGCCCCGTGGAGCTCAGCTGCGAGGGGAGAACACCCAGGAGCTGCGGAAGACCCTGAGCAACACCGTGAGGGCTTGTGAGAGCTCTGTGGGGGGAACCACTCGGCTTGGGAACGAACCTGGGACAGGCTGCCCTGGACAGCCTGGTCCCTGCCACGGGAATCAACATTCCCAAGCCCTGCCGAGCCCTTCTCCTGCCCCCTGGGATCTTCCAAGGGTTTGAGTAAACGAGAGACTGCTCAGCTCAGTAGGTCACACTCCACAGAGATATTTATTCTCTGCTCAGCCTTTACTTCCCTTTCCCTAACTTCATCTCCGGGCTCTCAGCCCCTGTCTCCATTTTTCATCCCACTGGCACATGAGATCAGCTCTGCTTCTCAACCCCAAAATTTCTGCTTTCTGCTCCTTCTCCGTCTGTTGTTTTCCTGCCAGACAAACCCTCGCTCACAATGCATGTCCTTCCTAAAAATAGCTGAAAATGCACTTAACTCTGCCTGAGCCGTGGAGACACGGAGAGGGCTGTGCAGGGAGGGTGGTTTGGGGAGGAAAACACTATTTCCTCCCCCAAATTATTCAGTCAACAGGCAGAAGGCCAATAATTATTTCAGATACGATTTATTATTTGGAACTTCACTGCCTATCTATTTGCCCAAAGCTACCCTGAGGATTTAATTGGACTGAGCTGGCTTGTTACAGCTGAATTACTTATGCTTGAACTGATATACTCTTTACTGATTTATTCATATGGCAAATCCACGAAAAAACAGGAACAAAACCATTATTAATTTAAACTCATTAAATAGAATTGCAATCTCATGATTTAGGGGGGTTTAAGTTTGTTTTAAGCACAGAATATGTCACTGGATTATTTCATTAGGCTACAATGTGCAGCATATGACCATAAGCTAAAAACATACAAACCAATGAATTTTAAATACTAGTACTATTAATATTAAATATTTAAATAATACATTTAAATAAATAATAAAGGAAAGAAGTCAGTATATCAAGGCAATAGCCTTGTTTTTCCCTACAAGAATGTCACAGAAAACATCTGAGCTGTTTACACCCTAAAAGCAAAATTTTTCCATGTGCCAACAGAAAAGTATTGGCTAAACAGTGAATATCAACCTAAAATAAACAGAAAAAAAGAGAGATTTTGGCTGTTTGATGACCACACTCCATATGTGTGAAGGCTGAATCACAGCTGCTGATTTGGCACTGACACAGGTCCATCCTCCAGGCTTTTCCCTAGGAAATTAACTTTTCAATGGGTTTATTGACACATGGGAAGACAAAAAAGCTGAAACAACCAGGCAATTGCAGTTTGCTTTGAGCTCTGCAAGTAAAACCCAATAAAACCAGAACCCCAAACTGGAATTCTTAGAACTCTGAATTACATTAAAAGAAAGAAATCAGCCATGCATCCTCTACATCAGCAAAATGTTCCTCTGAAAGCAAAGCTGGGGAGAAGATCTCTCCTTTACAGGAAGTGGCAACACTTTAAACTGTTTCAGGCCACTGAGATTCTTCTTCTGCTGAAGCACAGGAAAACAACCGTCCTGATGCGAGAGCCCAGAACAGGCCTCTGCAGCTCCTCAGGAGGGGTCCAGCCCCACTGAGATCCAGCCATCCCCACGGGGCTCCAGAGCTTCACGTGAAGCCACCTGGGGACACCAGCCTGCAGCAGCTCCTGGAGCTCACTGGAAGGTACCTCATGGAATCATTTCCATGGGATTTTTTGTTTTTTTTTTTTTTAGAATTCCAGAAAAAGCTCAAAGAACACCCTGAGTGCAGCTACAGGGAAAACAACAAGGAGGAGATGGATGGGAAGAAGGAGCTACCGAAGAACTTCCCTTTTCAGTGGCCTCAGCTGTTTCTCAACCACTTCAACTTCCAAACTGAGCTGTTTCCCTACGCTATAGCATGGCTTGGAGATCAAAATTTCCAAGTATTTACCTGGGTGCCAGGTAAACCTGTACCTGAATTATTTACCACTATTTGAACTACTGACATCATTTCATACTGTCAGTGAGACCTGCTGAATGAAAACACCTCTCTGCACTGCAAAACCTGTTCCTGACTTACACAAAGTTCTTATATGCTTCATCTCTGGCTTGCAGGTCTAAGTTAGAATCAAACCTTAAACACAGGCAGCCCCTCTCTCTCAGATGCTCCTGTCTCCTCTTTTTGGTAGCAACACTCTTGTAGCCATGATGGCAGCCGTCATCTAACTCCAAAAAGTGCACGTGTAGATTTTTAAAGCCTGAACTTCCTGGTTTGGTTTCCTACCCTTTGGTTGGCCTCATGAACTCACCTCTAACAGCAGCAGCGTCTCCTGCTCTGTCCATTCTCTGCCAGCACTTGCACCTTTACTCTGTGAAAGACAGGAGGAAAAAAAAGGCGAAACATAGGACTTCTTGCACAAAACCTTGTAGAAGAAAGCACTGAGGAGGAAAGTGGAAGAATCTGTTATTTGATCCACTCAAACCCCATGCAGGGGTTCATGTGATTTACTCCTCAGTGAAGGTACAGCTGGGGTTACACATCCCAACCTTCCACCACGCCTTCCCGAGCTAAAGCAAAGGGATCTGGCACCCTTTTCTCCCAGTGATCTGTGCCTGCACACACAGCAAAGAGGATTTTCCTGAATAATAAACCCCCTCTGAGTGCTGAAGGCAGAGTGGGCTGGGCACAGTGCGGGCTGGTCCAGAATAAGTTAATTTATCTCCAAGTTCATCAGTAACTCAGCAAAGAAATAATAACTCTTCACAGGTGGATGAGCTATGTGAGAAGGCAGAGTAATTCCAGCAAGACCATCTGCACATCCAGCAATCACCTGCTCCAAGGGCTGCTGCTCCCAAATCTACACCTCGTGGTAAACTGCTCACATTGGATAAAAATTCCAAATTCATGGTGGAACCTCCCCTCCCAAGACACCCTGACCCAGCACAAAAGCAATTTGGGAGCTGCTCCTAAGGAACATCGATGGATGGCTCTGTGCTAGAGCGAAAGGAAGAGGCTATTTAGGATAATAAATGTTATCTCCAGATGCATTTCAAACAGCTCATTAACCCACAGAGAACATTAATCAGTGTGAGTCACCCAACTGCTGCTCTCCACAGCCAAAACCCCCAGCACACAGAAACCAAACAGGGAAATCTGCCAACAAACCTGCTCCAGTTCACAGCTCCTGTAAACAGAGCCAGAGCCCAGAACCAGCAACAGATTTATCAATTTGGAGAATATTTATACCTCCTTTAACAAGTGAAAAAGTCAATCCATAAAACATGAGATGGAATCAGCTTTATAAAAGATACTCACCTCTAAAACTGGTTTGGGTTTGTGAAGCTTTTAATGATGGTCTGAAGTGGTAAACAGTGTTTAAATAGTTGTTTCTTAGGTTTAGTGACCTCTGAGGACAATGAACCAATGACATGGAATTAGCCTGACACCACCCACGAGAGGCACTATCCAGCTCTGGAGACTCCCAGTTCCCACTGGAGGCTGTGCTGAGGTAACGTGGCATTCCCACAGCCCCTCCAGGGATGCACAGGGAGCAGGGAGAGGCAGGAGGTTGTGGAATCATCACATCGCTGCAATGGTGTCTCCCAAGTTTAATTATCCTGTCTAACACCCTGCAATGACAGTGCCCAAACGTCCCCTGCAATGGCCCCAGGACACTCAAACCAGTGGGGACTGGGGTCCCTGTTTGTCAGCCTGGAAACCCTGCTCAGACTTGGAAAACAGGAGAGGTGGAGATCCTGCTGGAAGCTCTGTGTGTCCTGAATTGACGGATGGTTTGCTGATGCTGAACCATTCCAGCAGGACATGCAGGAACACAATGGGTTTGGGATCTGAAAGCTGACAGTGTGGACTGCTCTGGGAAGTTGTCTGTGTCTTTATTCCCACAAAAATCAGAATTCCAGCACAACCTCCCACTGTAGTGTCCTGCACAGGGATGGACTCTAAACCAGGAGTGGGGGAGCAACACAAGTCACCTCAGTGACACAGAGTAGGGGACACCCGAGGAATAACAAAGCTCACTGGGAGCTGTAGGGAGACTCTCAGGACACTTGCCTTGGCCAAAGTCTTTTTGGAGTAGATGTCTGTGCGAAGGCCGAAGTTCTGCAGGTCAGTTGGCTTCTCCTTGTTTTTCTCAGGAAAGCTCAGCATCTGCTGGGCAGCTGGAACCTGGGAACAAACGTTACAGGGGAAAGGGGAGAGGGGCAGGAATTGAAAGTTATCCAAGGTTTTCAGACCGATACTCAACAGAACACGGACTGGACAGAGAAGCTGACCACAAGCCCAAGACAGTGAAACAAATCTCTGAGCAATGTGAGTGGTTCTGCACAGAACCGCCCCAAATGCTCGGCCCAGCTGGTCAGGAAGGGGACACGTCACCCAGCTGGGCACCAGTTCCTCTGCTGGGGAGCTGGGGCACTCCCGGCCCCGGGGCTCACCTGCGGGGTGCGGATGTGCAGGGGCATCAGCCCCGAAGGGGTGTCAGCCAGCACATTGAAGTGGGGGGTAGGAGGGGGCCCCATGGCCATGGGGCGGCTCTCGGGATCCACCTGGTAGTTGATGAGCCCCCACTGCTCCAGGAAGGCGTGGACCCTGCGAAAAACAGGACAAATCCAACCTTTACTACCAAAGCTTCGCTTGTGCTCCATGCAGGAGGTGACAAAGGACACAGCTGATGTTTCTGGATCAAACACAGAGCCAGGAGCTTCTCTAGTCCTTCATTAATCCCAAACAGCAAAACAAATCCCAGAGCAGGAGCTCTGTGCACACCTGAGGGCACTTCAGTGTGATGCATAAACGAAAGCCTGACAATGTGTCCAGTTCTGGGCCCCAAAGAATGACCCGGAGGGGCTGGAGCGTGTCCAGGGAAAGGAATGGAGCTGGGGAAGGGGCTGGAGCACCAGGAGCGGCTGAGGGAGCTGGGAAAGGGGCTCAGCCTGGAGAAAAGGAGGCTCAGGGGGGACCTTGTGGCTCTGCACAGCTCCCTGACAGGAGGGGGCAGCCGGGGGGGGTCGGGCTGTGCTCGCAGGGAACAGGGACAGGAGGAGAGGGAACAGCTTCAAGCTGTGCCAGAGAAGGCTCAGGTTGGACATCAGGAGGAACTTCCCCGTGGAAAGGGTGGTCAGACATTGGAAGGGGCTGCCCAGGAGGTGCCCCAGAGGTGTCCAAGGAAGGCCTGGATGTGGCACTGAGTGCTCTGGCGGGGATCGGACACAGACTCCATCTTGGAGGGCTTTTCCACCCTCAGTTATTCCGAGATGTTGCTGATGCCTGGAAATGTCCCGGAGCTCCACGCCCCAAAGCCCCAAGCCCACGCTGTCACCTCATGACGGCGCAGACGTCCCCGGTGAGGTTCCTCCTGCAGGCAGTGCTGGTCAGGTACTCCTGCGGGTTCAGCCGGTAGGTGTCGATCATGAAGTTCCTGTAGGCCAGGTATCTGCAACACAACGGCCACCAACTCGTGTCCCCTCACCTCTAACACAGCCCAGGGCATGCATTTTAATATCTGCTCCCCCAAACACCTGTTACCAACGAGGAAACACCAACAGATCTCTTCCATTGGTGAAATTTCAGAACCAGTACCAAAAGCAATAGGTAAGTAGAATTCACGCTCTTCCAGACTGTTTCACTCTGGATTTTCCCTGCGTTTGGATTAGCAGCACACAGAAACATGTTTAAATTGTAAAGCACACAATTATCTGTTGTAACTTGGTCACTGACCAAATATTCCCACAACAGAACAGAAGCTGCAGGAAGAAAATAACGGAGTCTGGCCTGCACATGGGAACAGGATCAATAATCCTTATGCATCCCTATGCGAAGGGAAAAAGCTGCACAGAAAACCAGAAGTAGATGGAACGCTGCTGTGGCTGCATGTAGAGCTTTTAATGGATGAAGGGATGAGGCAGGAAAGGCTGGAGAACAGAAACATGGAGAAGAAAGGATCTTTGAAAAGCAGAGGACAAGAGCCCAGAGCCAGCACAGCTGGAAACAGCTGGAGCAGAAACAATCCCTGAGAGATTCCCATATTTCAGTAAGTTTCTGGAACATACTGATGCTTCCTAATACAAGCTATCCTGAAGAAAATAACCTGCCATAAAATTATTGAGAGCCCTGCTCTTCAGAGGGAACAAACCCAATGTGCCAAAGACAGGTTGGCACCATCCAGGCTGGATGGGGCTTGGAGCAACCTGGACTATGGAAGGTGCCCCTGCCCATGGCAAAGGCGCAATGAGATGGGCTTTAAGNTTTTAATATCTGCTCCCCCAAACACCTGTTACCAACGAGGAAACACCAACAGATCTCTTCCATTGGTGAAATTTCAGAACCAGTACCAAAAGCAATAGGTAAGTAGAATTCACGCTCTTCCAGACTGTTTCACTCTGGATTTTCCCTGCGTTTGGATTAGCAGCACACAGAAACATGTTTAAATTGTAAAGCACACAATTATCTGTTGTAACTTGGTCACTGACCAAATATTCCCACAACAGAACAGAAGCTGCAGGAAGAAAATAACGGAGTCTGGCCTGCACATGGGAACAGGATCAATAATCCTTATGCATCCCTATGCGAAGGGAAAAAGCTGCACAGAAAACCAGAAGTAGATGGAACGCTGCTGTGGCTGCATGTAGAGCTTTTAATGGATGAAGGGATGAGGCAGGAAAGGCTGGAGAACAGAAACATGGAGAAGAAAGGATCTTTGAAAAGCAGAGGACAAGAGCCCAGAGCCAGCACAGCTGGAAACAGCTGGAGCAGAAACAATCCCTGAGAGATTCCCATATTTCAGTAAGTTTCTGGAACATACTGATGCTTCCTAATACAAGCTATCCTGAAGAAAATAACCTGCCATAAAATTATTGAGAGCCCTGCTCTTCAGAGGGAACAAACCCAATGTGCCAAAGACAGGTTGGCACCATCCAGGCTGGATGGGGCTTGGAGCAACCTGGACTATGGAAGGTGCCCCTGCCCATGGCAAAGGCGCAATGAGATGGGCTTTAAGGTCTTTTCCAACCCAGTTCATTCCAGGATTCTATGAAGTGAGTATTCCATGCAAAGCTGTGTGTAAAACAGTGGTTTTCAAGCAGATTTCTGCCTTCGGAAAATTCCAGGGGGGAATGTTTCACATGCAGTGTGTGAAGCAGCTGGGAACCAAAAATATGAATCATCCAGGCAAGGCCTGAGCAGGCAGATGCTGCAAGCACATGTCCCTGCCAAAATCCCACATCTTCCTCCTGACCAAATCGTATGTGCAACTGGCTGGAAGGAAATTGCTGGAGTAGGTGTTTGGCTCCATGTGGGATGTTTGGGAGGCAAGAAACAGAAAGAAGCTTCTTCCACAGAGGAATACTGAGGAACATTTCTGAATGCTCCAGGGGAGGAGGGGAAGAACCTGCCCAGGAACAGGTCTTGCCTGCAGAAATTAATATTTATTAGCAAAGGTCACATCATGAGGTGGAGAGAGAAGGCCAAGACAGAAACATCCCCAGGTTTATCCTGAAGGGAGATGGTTCTGAGCCACGACACGACCCATCAGCTAAACCCTGTCACCAGTGAGAAGAGAAGCCAAGCAGGATTCAGTTCAATCCCTTTTCAGCCAGGGCCCACCCCCAGGCACTGCTGTCGAAAGCATGAACCTGTGAGCTCCTCAGACACGGTGTTTTGGCCTGAACATTCAGCTGGAGGCAACTCATCTCCATTCAGAGGGAGGCTCCTCTTTTATTTCAAAAGAAAACACAAAGCCAGGACCACATGCTACTCCTACAATCCCGAAACAGCACCAAAAATAGATCTCTGGGATGACACAAGGACTGGGAGGAGTCCCCAGTCTGCTTCTCTCGCAGGCAATAACCAGCAGCAGCTCAGGGAGGAGCATCAGGAGCACTGATGTTGTGATGCCAACTGGAAAAGGGCCCCTGGGCCTGCACCTGACAATCACAGGGGCAAGAGATCCAGGAGATAAACATCCCTTCCACATTCCAGCTGTCTGCTGCCTCTCACTCTGAGAAACCCCCAAACTACAATTTCCTGGGCAGCAAAGCTGATGGGACAGAGTTAGCGTTGGATGGACTTCGGAACAAATCCATTCTGGCGTGGCAGGGAGGAGAACAAGAGGATCTTTACAGTCCCTTCCCCCCACGCCACGCTGGGGCTCTGGGATCCAGCTGTGGTCACTCTGCACTCACACACGCAGAGAAGTGGTGAGGACAGACCACGGACTGGAAACCCTTGGGGGTGCCAGGGGCCTCAGGGGGTGTCTGAGCCAAGCTCCCACTCAAGCCATGAATTTTCACCAGGTTTCTTAGGGCTTTGTCCAGGAAGGCCTGGAAGACTCCAAGGAGGAGCAATCCCAACTTCCCAAGTCCCCATCCCAGTACCTCATCTTGTTCAGAGTTCAAAACTCCCCTTTTCTGCAGCCAGAACCTGCTGTTTCAGCCTGACCTGTTTCTGTCCTGTCACAGGCTCTCATGACGTTTTTAGACAACTCTGGAAGTTGATCACATCTTGTACCACACACAGTTCAAGAATTTGTTCCACTATTACTTGGGAGAAAGTAGTTTTATTTTACCTGGATAAGCACTGGTAAATATCACTTTGATATTTAAACTTTTATCTCTACCACGACAATGTACAAACACAGAGTGGCTCTGTCCCTCTTTCAGGGCCCTACAGGAAGTATCAGCCTCACACACACACAGCTGTGCCCACAGGATTTATGGAATGGGAAGCTCCTTTATCCTGCCACACTGCCACTGCCCATGTTCCCATGTTTTACTCACATTTCTGGAGTCTTGGACTTGTTTTTTCCATTGAAGAATTCCGGAAGCGCACGACGTTCAATCACGTGGATGCTGCAACAAAAACAGTTCAGGTGTCAGATCCTGGACAGCCCTGATTCCAAGGAGGATTCCAAGCTGCAACAAATATCCTCCCTCTATAATCACTGACTCCTCCTCAAAGTCAAGTTCTGAAGCAAAATAAAAAGGCTTTCAGAAGTAGAGACAAACACAGAACGACCACACAAAGACTAGAGAAGTAAAGGAGAGAGAGGAATTAAGGTGGGAATTAGAAGGAAATCAATGTAAGCAAAAATTGCTGAGCAGGCAGAGTGAAGATCTCTGAAATTCTCTTCCTCATTCCCAATCCCTGAGAATGGCCAGAAAGATTTAAACACAAAACATGGGAATCAGACATAAACAAGAGTCACTTCCTTCAGCTGCCAGGCTGATTTATGAGAAGAGAAAATGAAGTGAGATCCCCCCCAGCTCCCAGCTCCCTCTCACCAGTTGTAGTCGAACCAGGAGGCGTAGCTGGGGATGATGATGTGGTTGGTCTGCTCGGTGACGTTGTCCTCCCCCGGGTCAATGGAGCGGCTCTGGTCGCCCTTGTTGGGGTCCTCGTCCTCCTGGGGCACAGAGGGGACACGGCGCTCAGAGGGGACACCCAGCCACCCTGGCACAGCAGAGGGAGGGCAGGACAGGAGCTTCCCGAGCCCACACGGATCCTGTGACACCCCCACAGGGAGGGAGAGCTTTGGGCCCTCTCTGCTGCTCCACAAAAGCCTCCTGTGAACAGCTGTTGTTCTGCAACTCAAGTTCCAGCAAATGTCAACTCCTGACCCCAAATGATCATGAGGAGGGCACAGAAGAGGCAGCAAAACAGGGCGAGGACATGACAAGAACTGTACAAAACACCTCAGGTGTTGTTTGAGCAACGTTAAAAATAACCAAGTCCCCGCAGCCAGACCCTAAGGAGTCACTGTTATCAATAATGGATCTTTATCTGGGACTGAACTCCCCCAAAGACAACGAGGTATCACTCTGAACACATCCAGTGATCTGACAACTGTTAAAAATAGTGTCTGGCACGCCACAAATGCAATTCAATAGAGAAACTACCCCTGTAGCTCTATTGAAACGATCAGGAAGCCAAAGCAGGGTTTAGATTTAGTCCTAAAGCCTAAAAAAAAAAAGAGCAAAACCTCTGAAAAACCTCTCATCTGAAAAATGCTTCTTGGAAAATACTTGGCATCTGTCTCCTCATTCTCCTTTTTAATACACCAGATTTAAAAATACCAAGTAATCTCACAGAATTTGGAGAGTTTTTATAGTAAAAACCCTCAACCCTGTCAGTAACTGATTTAATCTTATAGATCACTAGTACAGGTGAAGTTACTGAAGGTGAGCTTAAGATCTTGACAGGACACAGGGAATGGCTTTGAAGAGAAAGAGGGCAGGGTTGGGTGGGATATTGAGGAGGAATTTTTCCTGGTGAGAGGCAGGGCTGGAATTTCCAGAGAAGCTGTGGCTGCCCCTGGATCCCTGGCAGTGTCCAAGGCCAGGCTGGACAGGGCTTGGAGCAGCCTGGGACAGTGGGAGGTGTCCCTGCCATGGCAGGGGGTGGTACTGGATGATCCTTGAGGTTCCTTGCAACACAAACCACCTGGGATTCTACAATCTCAGTTGCCACCAAATTTAGGAAGAAGCAGGTGCTGTTACCTTTCCTCCAGTGGCCACTGTCTCCTCATCCTGCTCATCTGAAAGGTAAAAACATTGAGAATTACACCAATAAAGCTCATTGAAATGCTCACGAGCCTTTCCAGCAACACAACTGTTTCATTGGAAAGAACATTTAATTTCTTTTGGAAGGGAGGGGAGGAGGGAAGCAAAGTGGATCCCACATCACTAAAGCAATTACACCTTTACCTATCCCAGGCCAGGGAACAGGTAAGAATACAGAGAAAAGATAATTAGAATTTCTCAACACTTCAGAATCCATAATTAATTATTTCCTTTCCCAGTATCCTAGATGAGCCTTGTATAACAAGATATGGGATACAAGTTTGTATCTCATGTCAAGGCTCAGCAAAGCTCAGGGAGCCTGCGATTTACCCTGATTCCCAGTAAAAAATACAAACTCTTTTCTAGCAGAGTTTTTATGTCATGCTAAAAAATAAAAGTAACAATAGCCTATGAGAGAACAGCCTTGCTGTGAAAACAAGGGTTGGTACATTGGAACTTGAATATGTATGAAATACGAATTAATTCAACAAAATAGCAGAACTAGAGACTGCTTTTTAAATCGAGAGGGAGAGATTTAGAAATATTTAAAGTATATTTTAAAAAATTGACTGCAAGCAGGACTCGAGTGTGAGGTGTGGGGCAGGGGTGCAGGGGCTTTACCCAGGTCTGCCACGGTTCCTCCTTTCACGGGCGTGTTCTCACTGTCCTTCTTTGGGTTCACTGCAAGGGAACAGGGAGTGATGAGAGAGCAGCAGACAGGGAATTACCCAGCCTGGCCTGATTTCCCTGTGCTCTGCTCGCCCTGTGTGCAGTTCAAGAGTTCACATGGGAGCACAAGGGCCCGTTTGTCCCATTTCCCTGCATTCCCAGCTCCACACAAGCAGGATCTACCCGGGGATCAGCCTGCACCTCCCCACCTGTCCGACACACAACGAGGCTTATGTGCAAATCCAGACCAAGGAAAACCCAAATGCAGAGACTCCCAAAATAATCTGGTGTCAAGGACGCAGAAGGAATTTTTTTTCCCAGAATTATTATTGCCCACATCAACACTTCCCTGAAAAAGACTAAAAGCACTTGACATGTAGCACATTTTCCACTGATTTAACATCTTTCTTCTGGGGACTTGGGAGGGAAATATTTTGCTCCAGAAAACTCCATTTCCCCCAGCATGAATAGGTGAAATGAAACATTTAAGTAGATTGCTGCAAATCTATTTTTAAAAGTGTATTTTACAAATGTATTTTGGTATTTTAAAAGGCCAAAAGGAGGTGAATCTGCTGCCCTTTTCAGCTGTTACATCACTGACTAGATAAATTCATGGGCAGAGACCACCTGCCCCATAGCCATGGAGTATTTCAAAGATTTGACAAAATATATAAACAATTTTAATGCAGTTTAATTTTTAACATTCAAGGAACCCAAACTGTTTTCACATTTTACCATTTTTGGGAAGTACCACTTCTTCTATGTTGGGTACTGGGGTGGGATCCTCCATGTCCTTGGTGAGATCCTCCTGTTCATCCTCCTCCTTCTGCCCCCTCCTTTTCCCGTACAGAGCTGCTTGTCTGGAACAGAGCAGACACAGGGGCTCTGCCAGATTTCTCTGGACACTGCTCAGGTACCAGGCCTGAAGGGCCAAACCCTCCTGAAACCACTCTGGGAACAGACGCAGAACCAGCCCCACGTCTCCTCACAGACCCCAACTCAGGCTTTGCATTTGGAAGGAGGAATTCAGATTATCATCTCATTCTTGATAAAGTTCCTGTTTTGTCTTATTAGAGGCCAGCAGGTCTATAAACAAGGCCTGATTTTTTAGCTCTGAAGCGCTTCCCTCCATACCTACATGTAAAACCCCCATAATTAAGTTTTTATTCTGGTAGAATATTGGATTTTCTTCTTTTAAGAGCTCAAAGCAGCAGTGATAACTCTCCTAATCTGCAGGCCACCAGTGCTTATCTTGACCATTTTGGGTCAAAAGTTGAATACTTATTGGAACTCAATTTGCAGAACAACAAATGCTGTTCCCCTCACTAAAGAGATTTTGTTTTTAGCTCCATGGAAGGTATTTTAAAGTCCACTTCTCGACTGCACCTTAATTAAATGCAGCAATTTATGGGGCTGTCTCCAAATATTGTATGTGCACCCCATGAAAGCACCACCAGCACCACTCCAGGTTATTTCAGAAGCAGCTGAGTGACTTTTCCTTTTCTTTCTACTGAGGCTGCCACGGGCCCTGTCAGTGACACAGGACAACCTGCCCCAGGTCCTGCCCCAGCTGCAGCCAACACATCTCCTGGAGGAGCCAAGGAATTACACAAACTGCTCAGGAATAATCCCTCAAGCCTATCCAGAAATAATTATGGAAGCCCAGGTCACAGAGCTCTCCCCATAAGCATTTCTTCAATATTTTTTTTCCTCATTTCTTTTCCCCTCAAATTCCAGGCCTCTGGAAACTTCCAGACACTCACCCTTTCTTCCCTGTCTTTTTCCTGGACTCCACAGGAGTGGGCGGTGGAGAAGGGGAATGTTTCCTCTTCCTTGTACTGGCTGCTGCTTTCCTGTCCCTCCTCTCCGGGCTCCGTACGGGCTGGGAGGGAGCAGAGGTTTGAGTTATTCCCAAATTCTCTGACTGCAGTGCTGGAGGCTGCATCCTTCCTTAACCCATCCCACAACAGGATGCCACAGCTCCCCTGGGCACCCTGTGCCAGGGCCTCACCTCCCTCACAGGGAACAATTCCTTCCCACTATCCCATCCATCCCTGCCCTCTGGCAGTGGGAAGCCATTCCCTGTGTCCTGTCCCTCCCTGCCTTGTCACCAGTGCCCCTCCAGCTCTCCTGGAGCCCCTTTAGGCCCTGGCAGGGGCTCTGAGCTCTCCCTGGAGCCTTCTCTTCTCCAGCTCTACCCATGCAGAGATAAAGGACATTCCTGTCCCTCCAGGTCCCCCTCAGCAGAGAACCACTGACCTCCTCATTCTTCATGGAGATCCTCTGGCGAAAACTCACGGATTTCCTGTTCTCATCCACCTCATAATCCTCCTCATTCATCCACTCATTGAACACATCTGTGTCCAAAATCCACTTGGCATGAACCTGCAGAACAGGAGACATTGAGAGGCTGATGCTTTGGGAAGAAGTGACTCCATGAGACCTCCCAGGATTAAGGACACGCTCGGAGCTTTATCAGGTCTGAATGTCCCAATCTCTCCCAGTGGTTTCACACACACTCGTGGCAGTGTCTCGAGGCAAGACCACAAAGGATGAACACAACTCAGTTGACAAAATTCAACCTCTGCTCCTCAACCATTTTCAAGCCTCCTGAAGTGTGAGGTCAGTTCTCGGAGCTGGGACAGCAGCTCTGGGCTACCAGTGTTCTTCGGATGCTGAAAATTACCATCAAAACCTCCTAAATATACAGATCCCCTTGGCAGGTGTGCCACAAACACCAAAAAAATGAGGAAGAGTTGGCCATTCCCTGCAGAGACAAGATCAACTGTAAGGATTAGAACATCCATCTTCAGATAGTTTGGTTTACACAGCTGAGGAAACTTCTGGCACTTTAGAGCCATTTATACAATTTATTACTGATTTATTAATACTTCGTACAATTCTCTCTGACTATTCCTAGTAAGCTTTATACTCCAAAATTCTGTTTTCCAGTGAGTTACAGGCTCCTACCTGCAGTAAGTGGTGTTTGAACAGACACCAAGGTCCTTCCAGCCTGGGCTGCTGTGACTCTGCAGGCCAGCAGCACACACAGAGCACTGCCAGGGGTAACACAGCGAGTGCAGGAACAACCAAAGCAGTGCCAACACCCAACCGCCCCAGCACGAGAACTCTGGGCAGGACTGAGCCAGACTCACCTTCCACGGCTTCTCGGGAATCGGGGGATCCTCAATTTCTGCATCGATTTCATTGGCATGGACCCAGGTGTCGTAGCTAGAGAGGGGTCAGGAGAGAGCAGCTCAGCCACCAGCATCACCAGGAACGGTTTTCCAGCAGGTCTGGCACGTGCAGATCCCACTGCTGGGACTGCTGCGCTTCCCACAGGAACAATCCTGCTTTGTGCCACAGGAACGGGACACGGCGCAGAGGGAGGGCCCTGGGGCATCTAACGCACATCAGAATTTAAAAACCCCTCAGTGAACCAGCTCCAGCTTGAAGTGCAAATCTGGAGAGATTCAGGGGTAAAGGCAGCTCTGAGTCACCCAGCCAAACCCTGCCATTAACTAAATTCACTTCTTTCTGTTCTCGTGACTTCAAAGCAAGAGCTACTGGATTCCTGGAAGGGAGGAAGCTGCACTCTGTCCTAGAAACTATTCATTATTTATATTCACCCTTCTACATTATTCCCTCAAAAGTCTGTCTATTAAGAAACTGCATTGAACAACAGCAAAACCCAAAATACTTTGTAATCAACACCAGGTACCAAGGAACAGGGAAAAGTCAGGTGCAAGGAAAGACGTGCACACAGCACTCCTGGTTTTATATCAGTTTTGTGTGTGCCTGGATTTATAAATACCAACACAAACTTGACTACTGATAGAAATATAAAAATATTTAAAGGTTCTTCATCTGTATGAAGAAAGAAACTTCAGTGTGATTACTGTTTGCTCTCCTCCACTGAAATCCCCATATGAGATACAGTTCCTGGGATTTCTGTGTGTGAACAGTAGATTTTAGTGGCCTGAAAAAGTTAATTAAATAAAAGTCAATACTGGGTTATTAAGTTTTTGATTGATCTTCCATAGCCTGGACTCAGAAACCCGTTATTGCAAATACATTTCAGTTCCTAACAGCACATACACTGAATTTTAACACGTTCCAACAGCATGGGGCAGGTTTCTCAAAGGGGCTTTAACAGTCACTTGCACCTGACTGAAAACAACTCCTGGAGTGAAATCTCTTTGTCAAAGTTCATCCAGGTGATTGAAGTTCTCCCTTTAAAGTTTAAGGAAAGGCTCATTCCAGCTTTAAAATTTGGTCCTATTTCCAACCAGTTCCCCATGGCTCTACAGAAAAACTCCTTTTCCAGCCTCACCCACCTGCCAGTGCCACAAATGGCAAAAAGATATTTCAGTTTTAAATCAATGGTTGATTCTTTTCAAGCTTTGCACATTGGGATCAAGACTTTTCCACCAATAAACAGTTAAGACTTGGGGTTTGTTTTTCCCCCCACCTTTACCTGTCTGGAAAGAAGCCCCAGTGTACCAGCACCTGCTTGTCCTTTTTCATCACAGGTCTCAACCACTCATCTGCAAAGGGAACGAGAGCCAGGTCAGATGTGGAGGGAAAAGCACAATAATTCACTTTTCCACAGTGAATCAGAGTGAAGTTAGGGCAAACCCCCCTGCCAAAGGTCTGCTTGGGGCCTGAGCTGGGCAGGGACCTTAAAGCTCATCCCAATACAGCCCCTGCCATCATGGGCAGGGACACCTTCCACTATCCCAGGGTGCCCCAAGCACCATCCAACCTGGCCTTGGACACTGCCAGGGACCCAGGGGCAGCCACAGCTTCTCTGGGCACCCTGTGCCAGGGCTTCCCCACCCTCACAGCCAGGAATTCCTTCCCACTATCCCATCCATCCCTGCCCTCTGGCAGTGGGAAGCCATTCCCTGTGTCCTGTCCCTCCATCCCTTGTCCCCAGTCCCTCTCCAGCTCTCCTGGAGCCCCTTTAGGCCCTGCAAGGGGCTCTGAGCTCTCCCTGGAGCCTTCTCCTCTCCAGGTGAACATTCCCAGCTGTCCCAGCCTGGCTCCAGAGCAGAGGGGCTCCAGCCCTGGGAGCAGCTCCGGGGCCTCCTCTGGACTCTCCAGCAGCTCCACGTCCTTGTGCTGTTGGCCCCGGGGCTCAGGCAGCTCTCAAGTACCAAACTCTGCAACCCAAATCCCGAGAACAGAGCCCAGAGAAGCATTACAGGAGAAATCCTGAGGTTGTGAACCTGTATCTCTAATCCCTGCCGGAATTTCGGGCTGTTCCCCACAGTGTAACCTGGGGCTCAGAGCTCTGGAGCTCTCTCCCACCCTGCTGAGAGCCTGAGACAGACCCAGAGCTGAGCCTGGGCACGGTGCTGCCAGAGGGACAGAGCACAAACCATCCCCGATCCTGCAAACTGCAGGGAGCACTTCCATCTAGTGGCCAGCACAGGCCAGGGAATGTGAGAAAGGGATTTATGTCTGTGCAACTTGGGCTTGAGGACAATGATCCACCAGGTAATTAAATGTATTTAAGAGGAAAAAAGGAAGAAATATTTTTTTTGCTATTTGCTGAAGGAGGCAGCTGTGAAATTGCTTTTTTTGGACCTTGCACTTCATGCAGGCAGAGTGAACTTTAACACAGCCAAGTCTCACTGAGGAGCTCTCCTTGCCACTGCTCCCACACACAAGGATTGTACCAGCATTCCCTACAGAATTCCCGGACAGCCAAGAACTCAGAATCAGGGAATCGCTGAGGCTGGAAAAGCCCTCCAAGACCACAGGGTGCAGCCGTTCCCCAGCACTGCCCCACGTCCCCAGGTGCCACATCCACATGGCTTTGAAACCCCTCCAGGGATCGGGACTCTACCACTGCCCTGGACAGGAGGAATATTCCCGATATCCAACCTAAACCTCCCCATGCACATTATCCATAATCCAGCAAGTGTTCCTCAGAAGCAGGCTGGGAACAGCTGAGTCTGGTGAACACTTCCATAACTCCTCATGGAATTAATTACGAGACTATTCCCACTTAAAAACTGTAACAGAGCGTTACCATCATCCATTGAGGTAGGACTTGGATACACATGGTGGGTAGCCTTGGATTTCTCTTCAGTGACTGTTCCCTGTGGGAAACATGGAAGAAGAGGAGAAACTGCATGAAAAATCCTCAACACATCATCCCAAACCTCTCAACTGCTTCTTTTCACCACATTTCACAAACCCCAGGAATATTCAAGGCCACCTTTAACACAACAATGAATAAAACCAGCTCCAAGAAGTGCCAAAACAGGGCAATTATTTTAAGACTGCTGCCAAATTACTCTATCATCTTTTTCTCTGTTCATCCCAAACCCTTTGTTCCCCTCGTTCCCTCTGTCCCAGCCCTCAAGATAAGTGGAACAAGTTCACACAAAAATACACTGTAAGAAAATATCTGTGACTTTCCACATTTTGGTCCAAACCAATTTGTAAACATGACAATTTACAGCAGAAAATATCTAGAGAACCTCAGCTAGCTCCACCCTCCCTCCAGTCAGGAAGTTGTGGAGAGTTCCATAAAGCAATCTCTCTACTTATGGCCACAGGCCATAACAATATTCCTACTCAACCTACGCCAATTTGGAAAAAAAATCTACTACAGGCTCAGATATCTGTGAAATAAATCAACAGCACTGCCAGTCCAGGAAACCCTGTCCTTCCCTCATGTGCAGGGGAAGATTCCCCCACATGCTGCAGACACCCCCAGTCTCCATATGGGAAGAGTCATTCCCAAAGAGCAGAATCTCCCAGTCTGCAGGGATGTTGCATTTTGAAACGGTTTGGTAGGAAAACGGTGTTCAAAACTTACATCCCATAACCACATGAGAGATTTATTTAAGAGCACAACAAGCTGCAAATCCCATCCTTGGATGGCAGCAGCAAAAGGAGGAATTAGAACAGCACTGTGGGAGTGGGATCTGGAGATACTCTGGGATCAGGGGCTGAAGGGCAGGAGTTCCTACCCCAGGAGTTCCCACTCCAAGAGTTCCTAGAACTCAGAAAAGGGTCAGGAGCAGCTCTGAGCAGCAGCAAAAGAGGAAGCTGGAAAATAAGAAGAATTTAGAGAAAGAGCCCTGGCATGAGTGAAGAACCTGCCCAGTGTCTAAGGAAAAAGGATGGAAATTCTCCCTTTGATCCCCATGAGCTGAAGATGCTCCTGTAGATCTGAGCTTTGTGAACCACATCAGTAAGATTCATTTATTTCCTGTGGAGCCTTAAATACCCGAAACACAAGAGATGAACAGAAGTTGGAGCAAGGCACTGGGCTGGGGTAGTGGGGAGATGACAGCAAGGGGTTAAAAAATGAAAATAACCAAGAGAGTGAGGAAGCAAAGCTAGTGACAAGATGAGAATTCAGAGGCAGAGCAAAGGAAAGCCCCAAAAGCAGAACTAGGCACAATTTCTGTTTTCATCTCTTCACATCCCTGTAGAGACAAAGCTGCTTTAAAAATCCCTTAAATCACTCATGGATACAGCATGGAGCTCACTACAGACTTCCCTTATGAAAGGAAAATTGACTCATTCACTCTAATTTAAGCAATAACACCCATCCTGAATCAGCCAATTAAGAGCAACTTGTGAAAATCTGCCCAACTGAGGCTGAGACAATGGTTCATAATCACAACACAGGAAATACATTAAATCTGGAAAAGAAACCCCTTGGCTACAGCTGTGAACTGTCCTGACACAAAAGCCATCAGACCATCCAGAGGTCACATTCCAGGGCATTTCTCTATAGACAAGGAGAAGACTGTTTATGTTTTTAAGAGATGAAGCCATTAATCCTGCTCAGGCCATCCTTTCGCACCTGGAATTACAAGGGCAAGGTGTTGGAATGTCTGAGGTGCACTGAGCACCCGAGGCTGCCTGGGCTCTGCTCAGCACCAGCAATGAAAGAGTGAAATAAAGCGAAAACCAACAATCATGTCAAGAGTGAAGCTTCCTTCTGCTGTCCCACACATCTGGAACAGCTGCCTCACTCCCTGCTTCAGTCTCAGGTTTGGACAAACCTGTACTGAGCAATAAATCAGCCGGGCCTGCCCCCAACTCACCCAGAGCCACCTGGCAGCAGATCCAGGTTTGCCTTTAGGGCACAGCCAGGATTCAGCCTCCTGAGGATAAAAACCACTCCACGAGTGAGCTGCTGCTGCTGCCCCATGTCCTCAGACACCCCTGGGGTTTCCCTCAGAGCTGACCAGCACTGGGTACAGCTGTGCTGTGTGACACTCACCTGGTGACGTTTGACAATGTCCTTCAGCTTGTTGGCCAGCTTCAGCTCCATGTCAGGAATGAGGTAGATGGTTGGTCTGCTCAGACAGTTGTTCTGTGAGAGAACAGCAAGTTAGACAAGGAATTAGGAGGTGATCTGTGGCAAAAATCACAATATTCCTATTAAAACCCGCAGAGCTGGAACTCCAGTGGAACCCAGACCAGGGGGTGACACAGGTCAGTGATCCCAGCTCCAGGAGCCCTGGGACAGGGACATTCCCTTCACACACCTCCCCAGCAAAGCCCTGCCCAGGTTTTTATTATGCACTGAAACCACTGCACATTGGCAAGGTGTTTTTGTAATAAGAATATTGTTGCTTTTTGCTGTTCTTTTTCCTGTTTCCACTCCTAACAACACCTGAAAGTTATGTTTTGACTATATTATACACTGAATTTGGTTTTAAAGTTTGAAAAATACCATATATTATTCCCATGCAGCAGTTAAAACAAACGAACTTCAAATTAGACTCCACTGAGCTGCTTAGTGGGTATAGATAATAACTTGTTTGATAAAGTGAGACTAAAATGTATCCTAACCTGAAACAAGGCCACTTTAGATCGAACTGAAAGTCAGCCACGGAGTGGGCATGTACAGGACCAGCTACTCAGTCCCAAGGGCGCCACTTCCACAGGGACATGGGGACACTTGGGATGTTTTCTCCCACCTTATGACAGGTTTTCCTCACCCCCTGCATATCCACAGAGGGTCAGTGGAAATATTCTGCATTTTTCAAGTGAAATTGTGACTAAACCGAATGGGAGAGGGAAGGGAGAGTCCCACATTCCTACAGAAGGCCGGATGAAGCCCTTCCCCGTGTTCCCAGGGAGTGGATCCCTGCCCTGTGCAGGGGTGCTTGTCCTTGCCTGCACCAGTGTTTTCTCAATGTTCATGAACATCTCCACGTTCCGATCCATGCGGGAGGGATTCTGCAGGTCAAACCTCCTCCTGTTGAGGGAAATGATTCAGAAATATTAATTCCGAGTCCCCACGTGCCAGCAGTCCAGAACCTTCCCCGCTCCACACAAACAGTGGGTCATGGCAGCGGTGTCAGGACACTTCGAGCACAGCCACAACTACTTCTGCTGCACTTGGCACCCTCACGAGCAAGAAAACCACACTGGACCAAATCAACAAATACAGCTGATTTGTGAAATGTTTAGGGAGAAAAAGGAAGGTTGACAGTGTCCACCAAACCCTGCAGCAGGGTTGTGCTTTCCACCACAGTCACAGGGGGTGATTAAACACACAACCACCATGGATTTCAACAACCAGATGAGAAAATTAATGAACGAGCTCTCACTTCCAGCTGCATCCATCCACTAGTCCTGGGAATCCAGGAAAACCAGCAATTCCTCTGCCCTGATGTGAGAACAAACCACCCCCTCAGAACACAGGCAGCTAATAATCCATGGCAGCATTTTATCACTGCCTTTATCGGACCCTGGTGCTTTAAAGTTTGATATTTCGTGGACAAATCATCACAAATATTGCAATACCAGTGGAGATTTGTCCATCAGAAATGGGTGGAGGACACAAAATCTGAGAATTCCTCCTGGGCAGCAGCACGAGAGCCCCCAGATTCCCTCTGCTGTACCCACCTGACCCCTGCACACGTCTGGAACTCACAGACGAGGGATCTGAGTGGTGACCCCAGGGCCTGAGGAGAGATGACCCCAGCCCCAAACCAGCCCCTCACCATGTCCAGCACCAGCACTCGCACGGGGCCCAGCACCGCCAGGGACTGCCACGGATGGGGCTGAGCCCTCAGGATCCAGCCTCTGCCAAAGTACCAGGAGGTGTTCAACCCTCAGGCTGTGCCTCTCAGATGCAGAACATGACCCGGTGCACGCCTGCGCCTCCAGGCTTGGGAACACGCTGCTGCTGGAGGCTGGAAAGGCTCCCTGGGGTGTGAAATCCAAAGCCCTGCACTCCCAATCCAGTGGGAAAGCCAGGCACGGCCTCCCCACGAGGGACTGACGGGCTGCAACCACCACCCAGCTCAAACCAGTTATTCACAGCCAAGGACAGGTTCCTATAAACACATCCCTGTTTCCAGCAACAGATCCCTTTTTCCAGTCCATAAATGTTCAGAGAAGGTAAAGGAAAGCAAAGATTAGCCTCAAGACTTTTAGCCCCAAGCCCTGTGACCACACCAAGACGTGACCCCACTAAATCAAATGTGACGCCCCAGCTGGGACCACCACGTTCTTCTCCAGGGCCTCCTGGGATTTTCAGGAGGGAGGAGCCCAGGCAGGTGGTTCTGTGGGAATACTCTGAGGTGCTGGGCAGCTCTACAAACATCCTCTTTCAGGGGGGATGCTTTCTCTCCTAAAGCACATTAGGGACTCTGCCCTTCACACTGAGGACACGGCAAACAAATCAAACATAAGATCCTGGCGTATTTATTGGAATCAGCCTTTTTAAGAGGAATTTATGACCTTGTTGTGTGCTTTGAAAAGTTCACCCTGACTTGCAGAAGCAGGGCCAGACATCAAGGCTGCCAGGGCACTGTTAATAAAGTATTTTACACCTGTAACACAGAGGATTTTAGAGTCAAGATCGAGCCCCTTCTCCAGTATTCAGCCACGGTTTGTATCCAAAACACCCAGAATGGCCCCATGGGAGATAAATGCCAAACAAACACCTACGGAACTCTTGGTACCTGTGAGACAAAGACACTCAGGGCATGACCACAATTTTTACATTTTTTGCTCGAAACCTGCACTGTGCATCCATGGAATGCTGTAAGACCCCAGATCTCTGCCTGCTTCAGAAACCCCGAGAAGGACATCGATACATTAATCAACAGCACTTTTTCAGCTGAGCATTTGGATAAAATGGCACTAATTCTTCCTGTCCTCAGCTTAAGAGACTCCCTGTGCCAGGCTGGGACAGCTATGTCCAGCTCTCAGACATACCTATTGTGGCGAGGAAAGGGACTTCTCCTATAAGACAGATCAGTCACAAACAGGTTAAGCAGGAGCGACAATGCAGACCATTCAAAAATCAAATCAATCACAGGGCAGGCAAACAGCACGGATTATTTGGTTGAGTCAGTGAGGGACACATTCCAGGCTCGAGGGCTGATCCTCAGAGTTAAGTTGCAGGATTACTGCCCGCTACAGCCCACATGCACAGACACCAGGCACTACCCACGCTAATCCTGAGGCAGCAGCAAGGGAGGGACAGGGGAGGAGGCAGCCCCAGAGCTCAGCTGGGCTGGACAGCTGACTGCAAACCACATTTTCTTGGTAAAAACGTGGGGTATTGGAATCTGCAAATGTTCCTGAAGTTGGAACCATTTCATTCCTGTATCTTAAGGCAAAGAGGTAGCAAGACACTCCCGATAAACCACACTGCAAAGAGGTGCCTGCCCCAGGTGTTGGCAAGATTGCAGTAGGAAAACCCCTGAGAGCAGCTTATTCCTGATATATCCACCTCAGACAGAACAGATATGAGTACAAATAATTCCTAAAAATGACCAACCATTCTAAAACAACTTTATTTTGCCTTTTAAATGGCTCTTGTGTGTAAAAACAACTCAGTCAATTCCAGGAATGCTGTTACAGATTGGAAACATCACATCAAAACTATTTAAATTTGTGGATGGGAACAATCTCTGCCTAATTTTATTGATTGTTTACATTTATTGATTTTTCATCCTCATTTTTTTTCTCAATGTTCTCGAAAATAGTAGTTTCAAGGCCAGGCTGGACAGGGCTTGAATCAGCCGGGAACAGTGGGAAGTGTCCCTGCCACAGCAGGGGTGGAACTGGATGGGCTTTAGGGGCCCTTCCAGCACAAACCATTCCAGGATTTTATGATCCTATGCTGTTGTTCCCCTGGGAAGAGGATTATAACTTAGAAACACCCAGGTTAAACCACTCCTGGGATGTCACGGGGATATTTTTCATACTAGTGTCAACAGCTCCAGGAGCAGAGTTTCTAAGTGCCTACACTCCCCATTTTTTGGAGCAATGGAAATTTGAGCATTTATTAGAATCTGCAGTGCTTCATGCTTTCCCAATTATAACTAAACCAAATAATCAATACAGCAACAAAGATTTACACCTCACAGATGTGAGACTCCGATTCTGGTTCATTTTCTCAGTCAGACAGCAAGGGAATAAAAAAAGAGCCTCAAACTTGTAATTAACTCCAACTACAGGCCCAAAACCTTAAACTTGGCCAACTTCTCTTTAAATTTAGAAGTGTGGGGGCGTGTCTTAAAAAAGCTACCACCAGCAAAACATGAAAAAATTCCCTCTTCCCATCTCCACTGCCTTGCCTGCCCGATTCTCCAGGAAGGATTAAACTTTAGATAGTTTGCATAAGCAATTCATGTGCTTGGTTTCATGCAAAAGGTGTATAAACCACGAATAAAAACTTACCAGCCCTGTTCATTCTTATATTTGTAAGCAGCACCAAGAATGTGACATAATGTACCTCCAGCTTTGAAATCCATGAAGCACTTTGCCTGGAACCCAAAAAACAAGGAAAAACAGTGACATTGACTTCTATGCAATTATTTTAAACAAATACACATTGGTTAGCTGAGTTTCAGACACTGAACGTATCAAATGAAAAGTTAATTTTCAGATGAAGCACTTTGGGAGTTTGAGGTTCTCCTTTCAGAATGTTTCCTGAAGATTAAATGCATTTGGATTAAGCCGAATTCTTTGTGTTTGCAAGGACTTGATGTATCTGAAAGCTCCAACTCCTTCCTCAAAAATAATTCCTTGTAGAGCTGTAAAAATCCAAAGCACTCTTTGAACACCCATTTCATAGTAAATTAAACCTCAAATCGTAGCTGTCAGGGAAGCAGCTCTTGATCTGTACGAGAACATCAAACCAGATCATCAGAAATGAGCACCTGAAGCAGAGTTCAGATATTCCACATTCACATCCCTCCCCCACGGAAAGCTGTTTGTCAGGAGCTGCACAGCCACAGTGCAGATCTGCCCTGAAACACCAGATCCAGCTCATTTCAACCCAGCTCCTTTCTTCCCTCTTAGTTTTACCAGAGCACATGGGAGTCACCCATTCCCAAAGCAAGCACCCCACAACTGAACTTCAAACAGGAGCACAAGGAGGCTGGAAGCTCCAAGAGTCCAACCAAGTCCTTCCTCTGAAAGGTTACCGAAAAAAAATCCTGCTTAATGCACAGAAAGCTCAATTGTTCTGATACATTTTAGCTTGGAATTGTATTTCCTGCTTTCCTGATCTCTCTGCTGAGGATGGTTGTGCCTTGGGAAAAGCCAGCTGCTGTCCAAGTCACCCTGGAAAAGGAGACAGACAGATGGGGCAGCTGAAGGCAGGACCAGGGAGAGGCAACGCCAGGATCTGCTTTGATTGTGGATTATTTTGTGTTTCTCAGTAAATATAAAAAACTTGTACAAGGCACAGAGCAGAATTTGGGGAGTTGTTCAGTGGCCAGGCTCTGGTTACCAGCAGAAGAGAGACCCCCCACAGACAGCAGCATTCCTGAAGATGCATTGAGGAGCTGACTCCCGCTGGAAGTAACCGAGATCCAAGTGCTGTAAATTAAGCTGAGCAAATTTGACCAGATTAGACCTTTGAAGCAGCGAGAACAAACACAGGAACAACATCTTTATGATGCCACTGCAATGTTTATTGCCCATTTTTAAGATAAGACAAATTGATTTAAGGCTCGGGAGCACTGCAGTGGTTTATGCACTTGTGGAACGTGGCCAGGTTTATGGTTTGTGCTGCCACATCCAAATAAAGCTCTGCAAAGTTCCCTCTGTCCCAAAAGCTTCCCATTATCACCGAAGTATCAGCAGAGGTGGTGAGATCTTAATGGCACCTTGGGGTGCTTCGGGGTGCCTCTGGGTGGTGGGCAGGGCTCCAGGCTGGAACTGGAAAGCAGAGCCCTCACAATGTTGATGTTGTTCCTGGGTACCTGTGTCCCGAGGGACTGCAGAACTATCCCAGACCAAGCAGGTCACTACGTGCTGCTGCAGAACGTGCCAGTCATTTCCCAGCCTTGGCCACGTTACAAGTTTGGAGTTTAATCAACCTAAACACCTAATGGGAGCTTGTTCACCTCAAAGTGCATTTTATTCACTCAGTTTAGGATACACCACTCCAGATTTGACTTAAAACTGACAAATTACATCAAATTCTAGTAGAAATTAAGACCTTCCCACAGCACTCTGGAAATCATTTCAAACATGCAGAGCATAAGCTATATTACACCGAAAATCTGCATTAAGGAGAAGTGTGCTATTCCAGCCCTTCCAGGGGGTGCATCAGGAAGAGCCTGGGCTGGAGCAGGGATGTCTCAACGCCCTGGACACGCTCCAGCAGCACCGACAGCGGAGCAAGAGCAGGACACGGAGGTGTGACAGCAGAGGGAGGAGACAGCAGTACTCACAGGAAGCTTTGTGAAGGCAGGATTGGTGACATGTTTTCCAAAGGCATCTTCCTGGAATTGCAGCAGCTGCACCACCAGCCCAGCCAGTGTTTTATTGGTAGGAGCATCTGCCTGAACGTACTGCAAGACAAAAAGCGCCTGTTACTGAGGAGAGGGAAACTCGGAGCGAAGGCTGATTGGTGACACCCCAGCTCCTTGCTGCACTTGGCGAGCAGAGTTTCAGGATTTTGGGATCCTTGTGTGGCTGGGAAGCGCTGGAGGGGGGTTTGCACAGGACAAGCGCCGAGCACAAACGTTTTCCAAGCTTTAGGCTAAAAATCCAGCACGCACCCGTGGCTCGTGCCCAGCTCCTCAGGGCCGGGTTACAGACACGGATTAACCACTCCAAGCTGATCCCAGTTCCTAATAAAGGAACAGGCTCATGCTGCCCACACGTACAGAGCTTTCTGCAGTAACTTCACAGCCTCCTGCTGTAATCAACTCGTAATTAATCCTCAGAGCATCCCTTTGGTATAAATAGGATGTCCTGTACAGAGCGAAGAGCTGAGCCACACAACTGCGCTTGCGATGTTTGGGGACAATCTGAGCAGCTCCCAAGGTTTGCTTCTAATAAAATGTGAATGTAAAATCACAGCATGGAATATTAAACCCCTCCCACGGTGCTGAGTTTTTGTCACTCCTAATATTCAGTATTCACTCACTGGATGTCACCTCCTCGCTGTGCCAGATGACTTCCAAGAGGAGAACAAACATCACTTTTACAGGTAGAACATGGACCAATTTGAGCTACCCCAGTCTCTCAGCTGGGTAACTCTCAGCCTTTGCTCTTCCCTGAAATCAGATTCTTCCAAAGCCCCTTAAAAAACCACGATTTTGAGACCCAGAACCCTCAAAGTTTTAGAGCTGTGGTGCCAAATACCAGTCAAACCTAACTGAGCTTTGCAAAGCACCAGCTCCAAAGCCAAAGACACCACAAAGACATTGAGTGGATAGGAACAATTATAATTTCAGTATCTGACCACCCTGAGATGTGAGTTCCTCCAGCACTTTCTCAGGAGCAGACACATATCTGAGAAATTAAATCTTCCCAACTCAAAGGACACAAATTCCCATGAGGCTCCTGAGTATCCTGTCCTGAGTATAAATCCTGAACTTGAAACATGAGCCCGGGAAGAACTGAAGGCTAAAATTTCAAAGCTGCATTTCAATTTGCCCTCTTCCCTCTCTGAGGAATTCATGTTTTAATTATATCAGAATCACAGAACATCCTGAGTTGGAAGGGATCCACAAAGATCACTGAGTCCAACTCCTGGCTCTGCACAGGACTTTGGACAAGAGGCTGGAGTGACAGAACAAGGGGGAATGGCTTCCCACTGCCAGAGGGCAGGGATGGATGGGATATTGAGAAGGAATTCCTGGCTGGGAAGGTGGGGAGGCCCTGGCACAGGGTGCTCACACAAGCTGTGGCTGCCCCTGGCTCCCTGGCAGTGCCCAAGGCCAGGCTGGACGGGGCTTGGAGCACCCTGGGACAGTGCAAGGTGTCCCTGCCCATAGCAGGGGGTGGCACTGGATGAGCTGTAAGGTCCCTTCCAACCCAAACCAGTCTGGGATTTCACGAACCTCCTTCAAAAAAACAAATCCAGAAGAGGTGGCATCCTTGTACTGACTTAACTCTGGGTTTTTTTCTCACGTATTCTCCCTCAGAGAAAAAGGAAAATTACATGAGAATACACCTTGCAAAGCCTATTCTTAGACGTGAACTTTTTCAGGCAATCATTCCTTTCCTTGCAGCTCCCATTTTTACCTCTTGCAGGAGGCTCTGACAGCTGGAAGCTATGAAGGAAGACAACACCTTCTCATCCTACTTTGCACTGCCACTACCCTGCAGATCCTTTTAATGAGAAGCCCATTACCTCGCCTGAGGTTCCCTGGAACAATAAGGGGAAAAACCCTTCAAAAAGAAGCCCAAAACTCCCCTCCATCATTTCTGCATCCTAACGAGCAGCACAAACGGATCTTTAAGCAGTAAAACACAGCAGACAATTCCCTGATCAATTCACAGCGGGTTTGAGGGAACACAGAGGGACCAAGTCCCAGCAGATCTCCGGGTTTTCCCCTCATGTCCACAAAATGATCCTGCAGCAAATAAAGGTTTTTAAGCAGTGAATTCCAGAGGACAGAATGATGCCCTGTTCCATAAGACGATTTCGCTCTCGTGCTGAAATGCCAAAGCCCCACTGAAACAGCAAGGAGTTTCCCAACATTTCCACAGTAATTAGAAACACAAAAACACCTTCATATCCTTAAGCAGAAAACATGTGGTCAGAAACCAGAGTGTGAGCAGCAGCAGAGGGAATCACTCTGCAGCCAGAGCCGCACTGCAGCTTCCCTGAAAGCCTTTGTCACCGACGGGGGGCGGGGGGGACACACAGATCCACAGCCGGCTTTGATGTGGGCACTGACCTCAAATAACCACATCGCGCTCTGCGGTGTGGCCCTGGTGCACACACCTTCCCCCAAAACAAAGGCCGTTTCAGCTCAGATCACCACAAAAGAGCGAAGGGAAAACCCACGCGAAAATGCTTTGATTTGGGTTACAACCCTTGTTCCTTTTCAGAGGTGAGAACACAGAAGAGCCACAGAGACAGAACCCTCCCTGGATCGGATCCGAGCCAGTCACCGAGGAGGCTCTTGCCAAGGACAGCAGAGAGCTGCAGACGCTCCCAGGACAGCCCCCGGCCTCAGGGACAGCAGGTGGTCCCCAGGCAGATGGAACAACTGCCTGTCCTGAGCAGCTGCCAGGAACCAGCCCGTCCCCTGCTCCGGGATATTCCCGGCAGGGAGGAACGGGACGCCAGCTCTGCCCAGAGCTCTCGCCCTACAGACACTCCCTGGGCACCAGTCCAACCCCCAGGAGCAGCTCCAGGGATGTGCACAGACCCCTCTCCATGGTGCAAGGGGGTCCCAGCTACTGCCCTGCCCCCAGAGCTCCGAGCGCTGAGCCCGTGCCCAGCCCTGACCGCCTCTAACTCAGCATTCCACTTGCTCCTTAAAAACCGCAACAGCCTCCTCCCTGCCTCCCAAAAATCAACGTCTCCGGCCTTCTATCTCAGAGAGGCAGAGCTGTCACAGCCACCACACCTCCCACAGGTCCTTATATTGACCTGGATACCAACGACACACCGAGACGAGTCCTCGAGAGCGCAGCTGTAAGGCCAAAGCCAGGGGCTGCATCCTTCACCGGGCAGCTGCTGAAAACCCTCCCAAACTACCTTAGAAAGAGGTTTTATAGACAACAAATAACTCTGCTTTGGGACACCCCATTTTAATATGAGGGATGTGGCTTACTGAGAAAGGAACTACCTAAACAGCGCACAATGTCAGAGATAAATGAGCATTAATATAATAAAAAAAGAATTGTCCAGTCTACTTCTGAACTGTGAATTTCTAATTAACTATGGTGACATCAAGGTGTCTCTTACAGTCTACCCAAATTTGAACAAGGCATGGAGGGACAGGACACAGGGAATGGCTTCCCACTGCCAGAGGGCAGGGATGGGTGGGATACTGGGAAGGAATTGTTCCCTGGGAGGGTGGGGAAGCCCTGGCACAGGGTGCCCAGAGAAGCTGTGGCTGCCCCTGGATCCCTGGCAGTGTCCAGGGCCAGGCTGGATGGGGCTTGGAGCAGCCTGGGATAGTGGAAGGTGTCCCTGCCCACTGGATGGGCTTTAAAGGCTCTTCTCACTCAAACCATTCCAGGATCCTGTGACTTTGTTCTGTTAAGAGTCTGTCAGATGCCCCAGGACTCCAAACCCACGGCATGAACCCATTCCCAGCTCCCAGGGAAGCAGGGCTCCAACATTCCTACTGCATCCATACTGCCTGGGAAGGAGCTGGGCACCTCGTGCACCTCTTAATGCACAGAAACAGCACAAACTGCCTTCCAGACATCACATACAAACAGGGAGCAGGAGGCAGCCTGGAAAAAATAATTTCATTATAGTATTAATGATTTCATTTTCTGTCATTATGTTTGGTGCTTGTCAGTAAGTTTTGCAAGGTCCAGTGTGAGTCTGCCACACTACTACTGAAACCTCTTCTGTTCTTAATCGTACTCTGGAGACACAGAGAACTCCCCAACAGCTGCTGCACTCTGGAGACACGGACAACTCTTTATAAAGATATTAAGGTCTTGTCTAATCTAGAGACAAAATGAGCATCTCTGTAATTGCAGTTCTCTAACTCTCCCTGCCCCTTGGGACCTCTGGATCCTTGACTGAGCTCGGTGCTGCTCTTGGATTCTCTCCAACTGGTCCCCACTGTCCCTGGAGCTCCCAGAGCCAGACACACCGACTGCTGCTGACAGCTTCACCACTGAGATGTACAAACTTCTGTTTCTAAGAGTACAAACTGGACAAAAGCCAGTGAAAATCACCATGTACCTCTCTGGAAGGAGCCACACACCTACAGCAGGATGAAAACAGGCACAAGATCAACCAGAGTGCATTTACAGCACATCCAAAAGGGAATCAACCCCTCCCTCTGGAGTGTTAAGGCTCCATCTCTAAACACTGGTATCAGCTTTCTTGTTTCCCCAAACCAAAATTACTTTCCATTTTTAAAAAGAATTTTCACAGCAACATTCCAAAATTCACTCACCCTGTAAAGTCTCCTTAGCCCAACTCTAATTACCTTTCAGAGCCATCAGAAATAAGTATCTAATTTTTATAACCAATTTGAATGGTGGGGTTTTCCCTTGGCTCCCGTTACTGCACCACACACAACCCTTCCAGCCAGTACAGAGAAACCCAGCCCGGCTGGGGGGTTTGGAGCCACAGCAAACACCTTTCTGTGCTCAACAGGGCACCTGGACCCTCCTCAGAACTGCGGTGCTGCTCCGGGGGTTTGCCGAGATCCTGGGCGTGCTCAGCCAGGACAGGGAAAGGGAAAACCACAGCTCATCCAAAGCGTGGGACAGCACAGAACCACAACCGGAACAAGCCAAACTGCAGAAAGATTCTGTTACATTTCCCTGTCAACACAAAGAGCTCGAGCTGCTGCTTCAAACTGCACCCCACACACCGATCCGACCTGGAACGAGCTGGACAGACTGGAAAAACACACCCGAGCCCGAGCTGGTTTCACCCCACACCGATCCAGCTCAGATTCCCGTTCTCAGATCCTCTGCCACACAAAGAACCCAACCAACAGCAAGGGACAAGCTCATCCATGGGTGATGGACGCCGGGCCTGCCGAGGACCGGCGGGAGTGTCCCAAAATTGGGAAAATACAGAGATTAAGGCACCTTTGGGCTGCGCAGCATCCCCTGGGCATCGCTCCGATCCAGCTAAAGCTCTTCCAGGATCGCTACAGCGCGGTGCGGACACACTGCAAAGTTACACCGGGCGATTTTTCGCGGCTCAGGTATTGAAATGAAGTTATAAAATCAGCACACGGGAAAAAAGCACACTTGAAGAAAGCAAAACAACCGAGCCGAGAGAAGCGTGCGAGGAGGAAGAGGAGCCCAAGGGCACCAGAGCGAGCAATGACGCTGCCGCAAAGTGAACTCGGAGCAACGCGCGGGGCTTTAACGCGCCCGGCCGCGGCTCCCACCGGCACCGAAGGGATCCTGATGGATTTTCCTCCCTTTTTCCAGAACTCCCGACACCGCCGGGGCGCGGCTGAAGCGAAACCCAGCCGGGCCGGGACCTGCCCGCACAGGAAAGTCACTGCCTGGGGCGAGCGGGCACCGGCCGGGCCCCCGCGGCCGCGGGAACGTCCCCGGGGGCCTCCGGGGCTGCCCCAAACACGGCCCCGGGCACCGGCCGGCGCCGACGGAGCGGAAACGTCCCCG
>VZTF01007180.1:274460-312481 GCA_013397755.1 Cnemophilus loriae | reverse complement strand
GATGGGATCGGGAACGCGATCGGGAACGCGATCGGGAATGTGCTCGGGGATGGGATCGGGAACGCGATCGGGAATGTGCTCGGGGATGTGCTCTGGGATGGGAACGGGAACACGATCGGGAATGTGCTCGGGGATGGGATCGGGAATGTGCTTGGGGATGCGAACAGGAACACGAACGGGAACGTGAACGTACTTGGGGACGTGATCGAGACAGCGAACGGGAACGCGCTCGGGAACGCGCACGCCGCTCCTGTCCAGCCCCGCCCCTCGGCCGGCCCCGCCCCTCCTGGCCCCGCCCGAGCCGCTCCCGCTGAGGGACCCCGGGGGCTGCGGGATACCCCAGGCACCCCGTCCGCGCCCTCGGTACCGGCCCGGAGCGCTCCGGACCCCAGGCACCCCGTCCGTGCCCTCGGTACCGGCCCGGAGCGCTCCGGACCCCAGGGACACCGTCCGTGCCCTCGGTACCGGCCCGGAGCGCGCCGGGCTGCTCCGGGCCCCGGAGCTCAGGCCTGGTGTGAAGACCTTGAGATCCAATTAGGGAGTAAATTGGGTGCTGACATAATTACCTACAGGTGTCTGCACCAAGCCTTCACTGCTGGGTACGTTTATCTTTTCATAACCACATCCAGACCCATGGAATGGGTCATTATGAAGCAATTTCCCCCAAATTTCCCTTACGAAAACCACTTAGTTTTGAGTCTCTACTAATGCTTTATTTGTGAATCGAACATAACAATTTAAAAAAAACAGGCAAAAATATATATATAATTTTAAAATATAACATATTTTAGTTCAAACATTATCAAATAGAGTGTCAAAAAGTCTTTCACTAAAATCGCAATCCCCAATATAAAAACGTCCCTGGCATTACTGTAGTTTGTAAATGTTCCCTCATCCCTGAACACTCCAAAACAGAAATAAACACCTGCAGGAAAGGAAACTTCTGGAGATACAGGGAATAATAAACCCACCAAACCTCCAGAAATCTGAACTTCAGAATTTCAGAACTGCCACTCTGAAAAGGCAGCGAAGTGAGTACAGCCAAGAATTCCAGAAGGGTTTGGGTTGGAAGGGCCTTAAAAGCTCATCCAGTGCCACCCCCTGCCATGCCAGGGACACCTTCCACTGTCCCAGGCTGCTCCAAGCCCCGTCCAGCCTGGCCTTGGACACTGCCAGGGAGCCAGGGGCAGCCACAGCTGCTCTGGGCAGCTTCCCGGCGCGATCGGGATCGGGGCCTGGCCAGGTCCCACCCCGGGGTCGGGGTCGGGGCCTGGCCGGGTCCCACGGCGCGGCCGAGGCTACAGCAACCCCACAAGCCGCGCCGCCCATTGGCTCTGCCGTTGCTATGGGAACAGCCAGCACCGCCCATTGGCTCATTCGTTGCCGTGGGGACAGACCNGAGCAGGGTGAGGCGGGGAGCGCCGTGCCGGGCCGCGGCCTGTGCGGGCGGGGCGGCGCGGGCGGGGATGCTCGGCGATACCGGGGATGCTCGGCAGCACCGGCGGGGCTGGGGATGCTCGGGAGGCGCCGGGGATGCTCGGGGGGGCTCCGGGGCACCGCTCCCCGCGGGCCCTGGGCGAGGGGCCGGCGGGAAGAGCCCCGGGAAGCGGCCCCGGGAGCGCGGCTCTCCCTGGAGTTCCCATCCCTGCCTTGGGAAGGCTTCGCTCCCGCACAGAGCTGCTCTCCCGCAGCCCNGTCGGGATCGGGGTCGGGGCCTGGCCGGGTCCCACGGCGCGGCCGAGGCTACAGCAACCCCACAAGCCGCGCCGCCCATTGGCTCTGCCGTTGCTATGGGAACAGCCAGCACCGCCCATTGGCTCATTCGTTGCCGTGGGGACAGACCCCGCCCCGCGCCCAAGCGCGGCTTCGCACTGTGGCGCCGCCGGCCTGAGGGAGCGGGCGGGAGGCCTCACTTCCGGGGCAGGCCCGGAAGTGAAGCGCGCGCCGCGCCGGAAGCGCGCGCGGGGGCTGCCGGGAGCTGTAGTCCAGAGGGGCGGCCCGGCGGCGGCAGTCGCGGTGCGGAGGTCGGTGCGGGGCGGGCGGGGGTCGGGCTGCGACCCCTGGGGAGAANCTCTGGCCCCTCCTGTGGCTCGTCCCGGTGTCACCGCTGGCCCCGTTTTCCCCCGTGGCCGTGGGAATTGTCGCTCCGGGTCACGCGTTTGGCCGCGGTGCTCGGGGGTGTCCGAGAGCACCCAGCGCCCCTTCCCACCTGCAGCCCTTCATTGTCCCCCCTTCCAGCTGGTCAGCAGCGGCAGTCCTGCAGGGCTGGCCTTGGGAAGGAAAGGTTTCCTGCACGGATTCGCTGCTCCTTTGGCCCAAATAGCCAAAAGTAAAAAAAAAAAAATCACTACTGCGAGTGGACTGTTGGCTCTGCCCGGAGCCCGGGGCAGGGAATCCTTGGGGCTGGATGTGGGAGACAGCGGGATTTCTCCTTTGTTCTCTTCACAAAGCACTCGGGGCTCTGCCTCTTCCAACACTGCTGGAATATCCCAGCAGCCAATGATGAGAATTGCTGTGATTTTCCCTGCGTTTCTCCCGGGGATGTGGTTTTCCCTCATGTAGTTGTTTTCCAGTGGATCAAGGAAACCCAACAAAGGCCCGATTCCTTCCCATCCCTTGGGATTTTATCTAACAGTTCTCTGTGCCACACTGCCTGGTTTCACTCTTTGCCTCTGCAGCAGGAGCATTGAGTCTATTCCTCACAAACTTTTAGTGTCTCTTTTCGGGGCTGGGACCCAGGAGTTTACTGCGTGGAGTTTACTGGAGGCACGAGCCTCCACGGTCCCATGGATTCGCATTCCAGCTGTTCCATTGCCTGTCCCGTGTCATCACGGTCCATTTCTTCCCAAATCCACTGTCCTGGGAGCTCCCACATCTCTCCTGTCATCAGACAAAATGTATTTTGAGTCTTCCAGGATCCCCTTTCCATGCTGGTCCTGCATCCCTGTGTTTCCCTGGGGGCTGGAGCAGCTGCAATAATTGGACACTTCTTTTTATTTGGGATCAGGATCTGCAGCAGCAAACTCTGGGATTTCCCCCCAGGCTGCTGGATGTGCTCAAAGTGATTCCCAGCTCCGGATCCTCAGTGTCCAGATTCAGCAGATCCTTTAGTCTCCTCCCTGTCCTGCCCTGCTCCCACCCAGTCTGACTCTTACTGGTTCCAGTAAGGGTCCCAGCTCAGCTGGGATCTGCAGACAGGATCATACAAACAGCTGGGTTGGAATCTTGCTCATCCAAGGGGATCTCAGTTGTTCATCTTGGAACCTCATCCCTAGAAGGTTTTCAATTTTTTCTTTCCTTGTTCTTGAGCAGAAAAGACCGTTTCCATCAACTTTATATTGCATTTATCCTTGGAATCATGGAATGATTTGGGCTGGGAAGGACCTTAAAGCCCATCCAGTGCCACCCCTGCCATGCCAGGGACACCTTCCACTGTCCCAGGCTGCTCCAAGCCCCGTCCAGCCTGGCCTTGGACACTGCCAGGGATCCAGGGGCAGCCACAGATTCTCTGGGCACCCTGTGCCAGGGCCTCCCCGCCCTCACAGGGAACAACTCCTTCCCAATATCCCATCTAACCTTGTCCTCTTTCAGCTCAAAGCCATTTTTGGAAGAGCCCTTTTGCCCATCCCAGCGTGGGTGCGACCTTCCTTGTTCCGTTCCCGGAATTCCCGCTCCGTGGGGCATGCTGCAGTTTATGTGCCCGCGTGGTGCCGTGTCCCAGGACGCTGAGGGAGGGATTCCCTGGATTCCCTGGGATACACTGGCTCTCTCTGCAGGCAAACTGCTCCCCCTCTTTGGCCACGCTTCACAATTCGGGAGTTGGATTCCCTGCAGCATTCCTTGTCACACTCCTGTTTTCCTCTCTCCAGTGACTTCAGAGGACTCAAGGATTGACTCTTTCCTGTTGGAGCAATATTGGACTCACCCAATCCATCACAAATCCCCTTGGCTTCAAGGCAGTTTAGCCCAGGCTGGGATGATCCCTGTGGAAGGGGGCACGGGCTGCCGTGTGCCAAGCACTCCAGCCTCGGGAATCTCGCTCCAGGACCACAGCAGGGTTCCCTGACTTTGTTCCCTGCAGTGATTTAGTTACACCAGGGACATTTCCCTCCAAGATTTACCACAGCACACGTGGGGTTTAATTTTTGCAAAGTCAAATAACTCCGTTTTTATTGATTTCATCCTTGGAAAAGGCCAAGTGTGGCCCTGGCAGCCACGGCAGGTTGGCATCTGTGTGTCCGTGGGGAGGGAACCACGGACAAGGTGTCACGTCCAGAGAGGTGGCCAGAAAATGGGGTGGGTTCACTGGAAGCCTTTTTTTGCTGCTGAAGTAATTTTGTCTTACTGAAAGCAAAAGTGAATAATTGGAATGATAATTGCAGGCTATTAATTGCATGCACAGGAAGTCATTGATAGGTACAGTTAATGTCCATAGAATCCCAGAATATCCTGACTTGGAAGGGATCCACCAGGATCGTGGAAGTCCGGCTCCAAACTAACTTTGTGTGTAAATGATGACCTTCAATCCTCACCCATCTGATCCGAGTTTATAGAAAATCCTTGTTACTGTTTCCAAGAATCCCTACAGTGTGTTTAATACTTGGCATGACAGATAAAACACCCCAAAACAAAGTTGCTTTTGTCTTATTTGAGTGGAAGTTATTTTAGTAAGAAATAAAATAGGAAATTTAACACAGTTTCAGTAAAGAACGTTATCAAAAGTACAGTTCTCTTTCTTCTCCTGGTTTTTTTTTTTTTTTTCCTTTAAAGGGAATAATGGCAATAATCTACTTAATCCTGGCCTAAAAAGCCCTCATTGTCACCACGGAGACAGAGCAGAAGCATCTGAAACATTTTAAAGGAAATATCAATTCTAACTTGCTGTTTCTTTGTGCTCCCCGCTGCTGTCCCAGGAAGCCACCCTTTCCGCTGGGATGGAGATGTTCTCGCTGAATTCCCTCAAAGGTAAGACCTGACACAGCCTCGAGTTCCACTGGGGATTTTGCTGTGCTCGGAGGTGGAAGCTGGAGCAGGTGGCTGAGGAGTTAATTTGTGTTAGGAGGGAGCTCCGTTGAGTCCTGGTTGGTGCAGCAGGGAGGGAATGTGGCAGGAAAGCTGGGACCAGGAGGGACAGGACAGCATTTCAGGGAAACAGTGGGATTGGGCAGGGGAGGAGCCCTGCAGTGTCATCCAGAGACACTGGACACTTGTTGGCTGTTTGGCTTCAAGTACAGGTTTTTTCCCGTTTAATTTTGTTCTCCTAAATATTCCTGTATCCCTCAGTACCAACTCCATGAGCTCTTTCTCCTTGGGATTTGATCCTTTAATACCTGTCACTGTCACCATGGCTCTTTTTCCCATCATTGCTTTACCAACCTTTCAATCATATGTTGTCCTCAGAAATCCCTCCAGTCACTGTTTCTGTTTTAACTTGTGGATCTTTCCTGAGCTCTGTTACTTAGTCTTAAAGGAAGCGGATAGAATGGAATAAAATATTCCAGCTCTGGCTGAAGCAGAGGCACCCCTCCCTCCATCCCAGGGAATTCATCCTTTCCCTTGGCACTCAGGAAACCCAACAGTGACCCCACCACTCCTGTCACTGTCCTGCTCTGAGTCACCAGCACTGCGGGTGCTGGATTTAAACCAAAAGTCCCAGGATTCTTCCCAGTCCAGGCAGGAATTGTGTACAAAGTCACTTCAGCTGGGAACAAAGCCCCTCTCCTCCCTCAAATCCTGCGAGCGGGGTTGGAGTCTGGGTGGAGAGAAGGAGCTTTGCTGGTGAGGGCTGGTGGTTTGTCCTGGCCAGGCTGGGTTTGGGACTTGGGATGCTCCAGCCCTGGGGATAAAGGAATTTGTTAATGAAACTTGGCTCGTTAATGAGCTGCTGCCTCTGCACAGGCTTGGCTGGAGGGGCTGGTCCAGCCCAGCTCATCCCAGGAGCTGCCAAAGCTGGGAGATGGCTCTGGAGATCCTGCCTGTGCTGCTTAACGCTGCTCTCTGCAAAATAAAGATACTTGGAATCGGCGACTTCTGGAATTTTTTAATAAATTGAGTCTTCACTGCTGTTTCTGTGCCCACAAGATAATTTTTTATATCATTTTTGGTGACAAACCACCAGCCCTCCTCACCCCTGACTGTCCGTGCACACTGGGACCGCCTGTCAGCCTCTTTCCCCAGCTTTTCCAGCCCCCTGCCCGTGTGTTCCCAAGGTTTCCCCAGCTTTTCCAGCCCCCTGCCCGCGTGTTCCCAAGGTTTCCCCAGCTTTTCCAGCCCCCTGCCCGTGTGTTCCCAAGGTTTCCCCAGCTTTTCCAGCCCCCTGCCCGTGTGTTCCCAAGGTTTCCCCAGCTTTTCCAGCCCCCTGCCCGTGTGTTCCCAAGGTTTCCCCAGCTTTTCCAGCCCCCTGCCCGTGTGTTCCCAAGGTTTCCCCAGCTTTTCCAGCCCCCTGCCCGTGTGTTCCCAAGGTTTCCCCAGCTTTTCCAGCCCCCTGCCCGTGTGTTCCCAAGGTTTCCCCAGCTTTTCCAGCCCCCTGCCCGTGTGTTCCCAAGGTTTCCCCAGCTTTTCCAGCCCCCTGCCCGTGTGTTCCCAAGGTTTCCCCAGCTTTTCCAGCCCCCTGCCCGTGTGTTCCCAAGGTTTCCCCAGCTTTTCCAGCCCCCTGCCCGTGTGTTCCCAAGGTTTCCCCAGCTTTTCCAGCCCCCTGCCCGTGTGTTCCCAAGGTTTCCCCAGCTTTTCCAGCCCCCTGCCCGTGTGTTCCCAAGGTTTCCCCAGCTTTTCCAGCCCCCTGCCCGTGTGTTCCCAAGGTTTCCCCAGCTTTTCCAGCCCCCTGCCCGTGTGTTCCCAAGGTCTCCCCACCCCTGTACTTGGCTCGTGTGTTTGGTTGGCTCTGCTTTGCCCCCGTGGTCTCCAGCCACGGTTCCCATCTCCCTGGGGCTCCTGTTGCCTCCTGGGTTCCTTCCTGGATGTCCAGGACTTGAACCAGCTCCATGGCCGTGGTTAGAATTTGGGTTCCTTCCCTGCTGGACAGTTCATTGCCTCTGCTGGATTTGGGGAAATGCTAAAAAGCAGGAACTCCATCACATTTAGCAGTTTCTCAGTAGATTTGCCTTCCCAGCAGGACTGTGGGGACGTTGCCGTGCTGTTTCCAGCCTCCCTTTCCTTCCAGTCCTCCCTGAAGCTTTTGTTTCCAAACCACCTCAGTTTATTTCTGAATAAATAGTAAAAATCGCAGTAAAAAAATAAAAATAATTGTGCAACGTGCTGTCACAAGATTAACACAGAATTAATTACCTTAATTGGGATGAGTTGTTTTTAGTGGTCTGGATGATCTCTGGATGATTTTTGAATGAACAATCAGTTTTGAATGACTTTTCCCATTTTAGTGGACCAATCTCTTAAAATTTGTAATCTAAGTGCCAGAATAACTTCATGTCTTTCACAAAAAAAGTGCTTTTTTATTTTGTCATCTGGTGCTGTTTCAAGATCTGGGTTTGTGTTTCCTTTAGGTTTTTGGTTTTTTTTTAAAGTAAAAGAACCTACAAAGACAAATCAGCAGCTAATTCAGAGGTTCTAAAAAGTGAATACAGGAAAAGGCAAACTTGGTATAATAAGACTTTTTTTGAGGGTTCAACTCTTCCAAAGTTGGATTTTTTTCTAAAGGCTTTTATTTGATAACTTTATTCTTCTTGAACCTCTTCTCATGGAGCCCAGGGTTTGTAAAACTGAACTGTGCCATTGTATCAGTCAATAATTTTGTCTTATTGAAGATTTCTGATTTAAAAACAAACAAAACCCACTTATAAAAATTTTAAAAACCCCTTTTGCATAGTGATGCTTAACCAGCCATTCATGTTAATTTTCACTTTACACACAAAATACTCAGGAATAAAAGTTTTTGGCATAAAAATGAGACCCTGGTTTAAAGAAACACAAAACTTAATGGTAGTCCCAGTACAGCCAGGGCTAATATAGATTAATTGCTTAGAAAAAATAATTCAGATTTAAATAAACAAATAAACAATCCCGTAGGGTCGGAATATCAACCAGCTGTATAGCCTTAAGAATTCTATACCTGGATATGAAATAATTCATGTAGAACTGAGTAACACGACCACTCAGAGCTGGGAGAAGTGGGGAAGGGCTGACTGATTTTATAAAGATTTTAAGATCTTTATCAAGATTTTAATTGTAGATTTTATAGATTTAAGATTCGATAAAGATTTAAGATTTTAAGATCTTTGGAAAGACTTATTTTAAAAGCTTATAAAGATTTTAAGATTTTTAGTGTTTATCTCAAATATTAGCAAATAATGGGCTGCGGGACGAGTTGGTTTTTAGGAATATGCACCTGAGCGTGACTTGCCCGGTCTGCGTGTGTGCGCTGGGGTGTGTGGAGCTGGACACAAGCCCCGAAGGAGTGTCAGGGGTTCTCCTTGGAGTCGTACCTGGGGTCACGCGTGTGGAACCAGCCCGGAGCCGGCTTTGCCTGGAGCTGGAAGGATTGAGAGGGAAATGTGTGGGCGGAAAGCCCGGCCAGGGAGATGCTGCTGAAAGCAACAAAATCTGTGTGCGCCTGTTGTCCCTGTGATCAGGGAAGGGTAATAACGATCCTTAAATCCAGGGGGCTGGCCAGGGTTGTGCTGGGAGAGGCATCGCCGGGATCTGGGAGCCGAGCCCTCCCGCCGGGAGCGGGGCCGCGGGACGGGACCGGGGCCGGGGCCGGGGCCGCAGAGCTCCCGCCAGGGCGGGACAACGGCTCTGTGCGCTCTGCAGCTCCTGGGCCTCAATTCCCCGTGCTCCCGCGGCTCCGGAGCCCCGGCAGTGCTGCGGGCTCCGTGCTCCGGCCACGGCCAGCACAGCAGCTCCTTCTCCCTCTCCTTTTATTCCCCCTCCTTCTCCTTTCCCCCTCTCCTTTGCCCTCTCCCATCTCCTCCCTTTCCCGTCACCTTTTCCCTTCCTTCTCCTTTCTCCCGCCTTTCCCCCTCCGTCCCTCGCCATTCCCTGTGGGACGCGAGGCCCGGCTCTCCCGGGCCGCTCTGGGTCCTCCCGCCCNGCTCGCGCAGCGGAAGGGAGGGGCGAGCCCCGGCCCGCGGCGGGGCGGGGGAGCCGCCACATCCCTCCCTCCATCCCTCCCTCCCTTCCTTCCCGCGGCTCCGCCGGGACCGGGATGCGCGGCCAGGGAGAGGAGCCGCCGAGCTGCGCAGGTACCGGGGGGCGCCGGGGGCACCGCGGAGCTGCTTCTGGCCGCCCCGGCAACCCTTTGTTGGCCGGAGTTGGGTTTCCCCGGTGATTCCCCTCAAGGTCGCCGAGCCGGGCCTGGGCGAAACTCTCGCTGACGCGAGAGGAAAATCCCCCGTGGAGCTGTGGCGGGGAACGGGGCTGGGTTGGCAGCGCTCGGGCGGCGCGGGCCGTTAGGGCCGTTCCCCGCCTCTCCGGGCGCGGGATCCCGCCGGATCCACCGGGAGAGCCTGGGGAGCGCCGATGGAGACACGGACGGCTCCGCAGCACCAGGCCTTCGGTACTGCATCGTCCCCAGAGCCGGCCGGCGGTGATGCCTCTGGCCAGAACTTGGAGGATTTCCCCCGTTTGGATGTCAGTGGTGCGCGGGCCCTGGTGGGAAGGCTGAATGCTTCCCTCCTGCTCCGAATTGGCACTGTTGTAAAAGAATGTTTAAAACTCGGGTTTGATGTCATGTTTTGAATCGCTTTTTGTTGGATTGTGAAGTGTGGGGAACACTTGGAGTTTAGAGGGATGCGAGTGGTTTCGTGCCGGAGGTTGTGACTTGAACCGTTTTCCCTTTGAATATCGCTGTTTCGGTTTCAGTTTTCTTTCGTGGGCTGCATTTGGAAATTTGGGGTGTTATTACATTAGAACTTTTTATTTTTTTCCCAGCCTTCATCTTTCTGTGTTCAGTGCTTCTTTCCTACCCTCTAGCACTTTTAAAGTTATTATTTTCTCAGTAATTTCTGGATTCTTTGGGTCTTGGTTCCATTTGCCTTTCAGAAGCTGTTGAGCTTTATCTTGGAGTTCAGAGTGGGATGGTTTTTAATTGTTACATTCAAGCTGTTCAACAGAGCAAATTAACTCACTGCTAAAGCAAGTGCTGAACCACCCCAAATTACTGTTTAATGAGCTGCTTCAGGTGTTGCCTGGGAAAAGGAATAAACCAGGATATTTTTTTTCTTTCCTCTTCTGTACTTCATCCCTCAGCACTTTTTTCTAATGTGTTTTCAGGCGGTCCCTGAGTA
Source organism: Cnemophilus loriae (assembly GCA_013397755.1). NCBI lineage: Eukaryota > Metazoa > Chordata > Aves > Passeriformes > Corvidae > Cnemophilus > Cnemophilus loriae. Next base: position 302,240 of record VZTF01007180.1, on the reverse strand, counting down.
CTTGTATTTTTGGCCTTCAGCTAACTCATCCTCCCAGTTTGTGTGGTGGATTGACCATGGAAGGCTCTTGAGGTGGGAGTGTGGTGATACTGGAATTGTTTCCAATGATGGATTTGTTTTGGATGAACAAATAAAAGCCCTCAGGGTCTCGTGAACCTGCCCTACCTGTCCAGCTGCTACTTGAACGCGTGGAGATCATAAATGTAATTTGAAAAACCTCTTTCTGAGGTCAGTTCTGAGCTCTCAGCTTGTGAGCTGATGTCTCAATCGCTGTCCTCATTTGGCTGCTTTGTTATTAGCCTTGGATACAAATATGGAAAAATCCACTCAGACCCGAGGCCAGCTTCAAAAAGTCGCTGTTAGATCCATGTTGTTACCTGAGGCTTCACTTATTTGGCTTGGACAGTGGGGTTTGGGGAGCTCAGTCACTTCCCCCTCGTTCCCGAGGCCGATGTGCCCCTGCCCTCGGGTTTGCTCCAGGAACCCTCCTCTGTCCCTAATTAAATTTGTCCTGTAGACCCACAGCAGAATTTGGGCTGGGCTGGAGCTCTGGGTCTCTTCCTGGAGCAGGGCAGGTTCCTGACCAGCCCTGGTGGCTCCGAGGGGGAGCTTGGCCACTGCTCCTCCTCCTCAGCTGGTCCTACTTGCTTTTGGAGGAGCCTGCTCAGTTTTCCTGGTTTTTAAGTCCTTGTTCAGCCAGGAGCTGCGTGTGGGTTTTATTCTGTGTGTGTTGGAAGGGGCTGTGGTCAGGATTGCTGGGGATGGTTTAAAACCCCCCAAATCCCCAAAAGCCATGTTTAGGTGTACTCCAAGCTAAGCTGCCGGGTGGAACCTTCTGTGTCTCCCTCCATCTCTGCAGTGGAACATGTCTGGGCTCATTCCTTGTGAAATGGATATTGTGGAGCCATAGGGCTTTTTGTCCTCCTTGGGGATTTTTGATTTGTTCGAAACACTTTTGGATTTATTACTTGAATTTATTATATCTTGAGGAAATTTGTCTTTGATAGTTTGTCCTTGGTGCCCATTTGTTGCTTGTCTAGGGAGCAGAATTGGAGAGAAGAGAGAAACTCATGGATCTTTTTGGTCCTCCTTGAACAAGACTTTGGGCTGTTTTGTTTGTGCTCTGGTACCTGAGTGTTTTCACTGCTCAGATTTTTTGGGGTTTGTAGGAGGCTGGGCCTCTCCAGCTGGGTGGTTTGTTGGCTTTGGGGTCTGGTTGTTGTGTTTTTCAGTGTAGCTTGGAATTATCCTGGACTTTCACAATCAAATTAAGGTAAAGCACTCACTGGCTTTGAGGAACTTTAATTAGTTAATTGGCTTCTTTGATAGCCCTACCCTGACTTGTTTGCTCTCCAAGACAGGCTTTTGATATTCCTTGGTGATCTCAGAGCTGTGGTTTGGATGTCGTGTGTGGCTCAGTTTGGGGAGTGTTGGGTTGTACTCCTTGTGCTCCCACTGCCACAGTTCCCACCCAAACATTCACTCTCAGCTGTGGCAGAACTGAGGCACTCGTTGGAGGAAGATGCTGAGAAATCCCAATTAGCAAGGAAGAGAACATTCTGCAAATCCAGTTCTGCAGTTCAGGGTCGTTTCTTTAAAAGCTCCAAGGGAGGGATGGCTTCCTGCAGGATAAGATCCTTCCAGCTCTGGAATTGGGGCAGGAATGGGCTGAAGGTGATCCAGCAGCCCTTGGCACAGTCAGAATGTGCTGCTGAATGTGGCATTGTCAGCTGGGGAGAAAACACTCCACCTTGTCAGGAATTCCAAGCCTGAGCTGTCACCAGAACTGGGCTTTGTTAGTCAGAGATCCTCTTTTCCCCTCTAGAGCAGATTAAATATTTAGTCTTCACTGAGGAGTCATCTCAGAATGTGAGAAACTGCCTCTGTCATAGGTGATTGCATTTGGGGGGGCCTTAAAAAAATGAGCTTCTTGCACCTCTTATCACAGAATTTCCCAGGTTATTGTTTCTGAAAGAGGAAACAACTGGAAGCCAAATAACCAGGCTGGTGCTGGAGATTTGCTTTTTGCTTTTCTTTTTGATTCAGTGAATTGAATGGTGCATTTGGGAGTTGTGTTACTGCTCCTCCCTCCGTTTGTCCCACCAATGTGGAATGGAATAGAACTGCAGAGTGCCAAAATCTTGGACACTTTTCCAGTTTTCCTGAGCAGGCCAAAGTCTGAATAGAGAGGAACTTGCTTGAGTAGATAGAAATAGCACGTTTGCTGTATAATTACAGAAAATTGGCTCATAGTTCTCTGTTAGGCTGAGACCATTTTCCTGCTCCCTTGGCCAATATACAGAAGGTAATTCATGGACAAATCATGGTCATAAATCAGAGTAATTCCTGCAATTCCCCTGGAGTTATCTAAGGCTACTGAAAGCATTTCTCAAGATCCAGGTGGTTTTCTATGGCTTGCAAGAAGCCGTTTCAAAACTGAGTGTCACCGGTGAACCGTCTGTGCTGAGCTGTGGATCAGCCCGCTGGGTTTTGCTAGAGAGGGTGATGGGGTCAGCAGTGGCTTTTTGTTCTCCCTGAGCCAAGTGTCCAAGGCTGGCGGTGTCGGGCCTGCAGTGGCACAGCAGAACTCTGCCATCTCTGAATCTCCTGTGGTTTCCCAGTTGCTCTCTTCCAGCTGGGCCCTCCTGGGACATAACTGGAATGAGCAGCTTCTTGGAGAGCATCTCTTCCACGGGCCTGTGTGACATAGCCTCTCCTAAATTTTTCTTGCCTTGAACATCTTGGGAAGTGTCCAAGGCCGGATTGGATGGGCTTGGAGCAACCTGGGTTGGTGGAAGGTGCCCCTGCCCATTTGTTAAATAAATGAGTGGAAGATCTTGAAGGATCTTTCCAACCCAAACCTGTCTAGGATTCTCTGCAGTTCCTGTGTTTCTTCATGGCAGTAACTCCAGAATCAGTTTCCAACAGAACAGGGTGGCACATCTTGGTGATGCTCAAGTGAGTGACTGTTGGCTCCTCGTTTCTCCTTGGATTTGGCGGCTCAGTTGGAAATTCTGATTTCTAGTGGTACCCGTGATCTCTGTGCTGGCTTCTGATTCGTTGCTGAAACTTGCCCTGAATTCCTGCAGGGGATTTAGAAATTCCCTCTAAAAGGGAATGCTCACCCCCAGGGTGGTCTGCGGGGAGGTTACCCCAGTCCTGGCTGCCCAGGGAGCATGTGTGGGATGAAGTTGAATGTGGGATGAGCTGTGCTTGCTGCTGCAGAGCAGATCTCATCCTTCTCCCTGTTCCCTTGTGCTGCTTTTGCTGCCTGCAGGACTGCGCTTGCTGATTTGCTTGTGAGCCCAGCAAAAACGGGTGTGTTCCCTTTTCCTGCCTTGGCTTTCTGTGGGATTAGGGCTGCAGATCGCCTCCCTGCACATCTGGGTTAGTGGCAGTGCTGGAGCCTGGGAGAAGGGGCAGCTGCCCTTCTCCTCCCCAGAGAGCTGTGAGACCTCCCTGTTTGTGAGGTGTAGGAACATCAGGAATTGTTATCGCATTGATCTGATGTTGCTGGACCTGCTGCTGGAAAAAAAGACCCTTCCTGGTGCTGGCCATGGCAGTGATGCAGGTGAGAGGAGCTGGAGCAGCTCCCTCACTGCTGAAACTGCTGGAGTTGGTCAGGGAGGAGGCTGGGACAGGAGGTGGGTGTGACATGGCTCTGTCTGGGGCAGAGGGATTTTATTATTGTTATTTTTTTAAATGAGTGATTTGGTCTGACCATGAACATCCCCTCCCTGCTGTACCCTGAGCAGCGTTTCTGTGCGGGGGCAGGGGCCAGTCCACCTGCCCTCTGTCCTGCTGCCTCTGGGGCTGCTGCATCTCCAAATACTGTTGGCAAACTTCTTTCTGGGGGATTCTCTGGGCAGTTCAGTACTAAACCACATTCCCAGGCTCTAATCCAGCCGTCTCAGTTATTTCAGGAAGAAGTCCTCAGGCATTTTTTCATGTTCCTACCGCTGGCTGGGTATAATGTGTACCTTGTGAGACCCTGGATTTAACCCGTGGCTGGAGGGGGACGCTGCAAGCACCCAAACTGTTCAAAGTTGTTATTGCTCATTTGGGTTGTGATATTGAGGAGTGACAAACAGAGCTGGTGAGGAAACGGCACCGGCTCCGTGCTGTGCCAGCGACTGGACACAAGCCCAGGTGTGCCCAGGTGGGCAAGAGGCCGATGGCTCCTGGGCTGTGCCAGCCCCAGGGCAGGGACTGTCCCCTGTGCTGGCTCGGCTGAGGGACCCCCTGGAATCGTGAGGGCAGCTCTGGGCCTCTGCTGACAGGAGAGACCTGGAGAGCCTGGGGCGTGTCCAGGGAAGGGGCTGGAGCACCAGGAGCGGCTGAGGGAGCTGGGAAAGGGGCTCAGCCTGGAGAAAAGGAGGCTCAGGGGGGACCTTGTGGCTCTGCACAACTCCCTGACAGGAGGGGGCAGCCAGGGGGGGTCGGGCTCTGCTCCCAGGGAACAGGGACAGGAGGAGAGGGAACGGCCTTGAGCTGTGCCAGGAGAGGCTCAGGTTGGACATCAGGAAGAATTTCTTCCTGGAAAGGGTGGTCAGGCCTTGGGAGGGACCACCCAGGGCAGTGGTGCAGTCCCCATGCCTGGAAATGTCCAAGAAACACCTGGATGTGACACTCAGTGCTCTGGGCTGGGGACAAGGTGGTGACTGGGCACAGGGTGGATTCGATGATCCTGGAGGTCTTCCCCAACCTCAGTGATCCAGGACCTCACTGATGCCCGGAGATGCTGCAGGTGAACCCTGCCTGTTCCCCTCTCATCCCCTCCGAGCCCCAGCTCTCCAGAGCCACAGGGAGCTGGTGTGGAACACGCCTCTGAACGGGACTGCACAGGAACTGGGAGACATTTACTTCCTCTTCATTTCTTTTTCCAGATTCCAGAGACTTACTAAAGGAATTTCCACAGCCTAAAAACTTGCTCAACAGCGTGATTGGCCGAGCCCTGGGCATTTCCCATGCAAGGGACAAGCTGGTGTACATCCACACTAACGGGCCAAGGAAAAAGGTAATCCTGTGCTGCTGGGAGGGTGGTGGACAAAGAATGGGAAGGGAGCCACGGAACTGCTAATCCTGGAAGTAACTTTCCTAGAGAAGATCATAGAAGAGTTTTAATTCCACATAAAAGTTGTGTGATAATCTTTGAAACAAGAAATATTCTCACTTCGTCCTATTTTTCCTGATCTTCATGTGCTTTAAAGGTGTATAAATGCTGGTGCTGTTCCTCTTTTTGTGTGGATGTTTTTCTTCTAAGTGACTTGTTGTATCTGGCCTTTCTCAGCAGAAGGACGCTGAGTTTGTGCTTAAATATGCTTAAAGGTGTCCTACTACCTTAGAAAGTTTAAAAGCTGTATTTTAGCCCTTAGGAACCCTAGTTTTGATTGTAGATTCCAATAGAACAAATTCCGAAGCTTGAAATGTCCAATTGTGACCAGAAAAGAGGCGTTTGTTTGCAGTGGAGGGAGACTTGTAATAGCACTTAAGAGCAGAATGGAATACAGCCTCTTTGTTTGTTAAATGGAGCAGAGGAATTCCGAGCAAACACTTTTCCAGGTAGTTTGAGCTGTCACTGGGATGCCCAAGGCCCAGATCCAGGTCTGGGCTACAAACTGAGCAGGAATTCTTACCTAATGGTGCTCCACGGTCAAGGCTTTGCCTCCTCCTGTCACACCAGCTCTCATTCCAGAGCTGAAAGCCCTTTCCAGCTGAAGTTTTAACTGTAACCTACATTCCAGGAAAAGACTCAGTTCTGATGGATTAACATTTTCCAGTAACATTCTGTCTAAAATTTCCCAGACAGTTCTTATTGCCACATCCTTTTTAAGCATCCCTGGATTTTAGGGGATACTTTAGTAATGTTATTTAGAGTTCTTCATAATTTGTGTTTGTTTTTCTTGCTCTTTCTCAAGCAGTAGTGCAGTTTCCCAACTTAAATTTTGGAATAACATATCCAGTGCCTCATCCCTAAAATTTGGAATACCCCAGGCAGTGCCTCATCGCTTTAGTTTGTGTAATTGGTTCCCATTCTTGCCAGCACTTAAATAGATTAATGTGGAGAGTAACTTCAGATTAAAACAAAAAACTAAACCAGGAAAACAATAAAGGAGATAAAGGAGCCCTGGGAAAAAATCAGGGTTGGCTCACAAAGGAAAACAACCCAAAAAGCAACCCAGAAAACGTGGACAGAAGGACAGGTGAGGGCCTGCAGAGCTCGTTGGACGTGAACAGGGGGTTTGTGAGCACTTGGCCTTCCCGAGACACTTTTTTTCCCAGCAGGTCTGTGCTTTCCAGGCAGAGCCCCGAGGCAAAACCCATAGCAATTCCCTCTGGAGAGCCAGGTTCAGGGGCAGGAAGGCAGCCAGCCAGGTGCTGGAGAGCCGGGAGCCTGAGCTCCAGCCTCGGAGGTGGGGCTTTCCCAGCAGATCCACTGCCGCCTTTCATGTGTGCTGCAGAAACAGGAGAGAATTCCTTAGGCATTTCCCTCTTGGAGCCTTGTGGCATCTGCAGGGCGGGGAGCCGAGCGAGCTCTTGATTTGGAGCACTTCTTTGAAGAGGGCAGGGTCTTTCAGCGTTCTTTGCCTCTGCAGGTTTTTAATGTTCCCATCCAGGAGGATGCTCCCATGCAGGAGCCGTGGTGGGGCTGTGGTTGTGCCAGTAGTTGTGTTGGGCTGGAGCTGGGTGCTCTGTGCCTGGTGAGTGCTGCAGTGCCTGGGAGCTGAGGCAATGCTGTGCTGCTTCCATGACAGTGAGGAAGCAGTTGGGAAGATTTCCTTGCTGTTGCAGCTGGGAGGTGTTGGAGAAGGGCTCTTGCTCCAGAGCACGCTCTGGCTGCTGCAGTGTGCAGAGGGACAGCCCTGGAATGGAATTGTTCCTGTAATGGCCTCCTGACTTTTATCCCTCAGAGCTGACACGCTGTGACACCACAGCCCTGCTGGACCTCAGCCCTGCAGCTCCTGTGGGGCCGTGGCACCTCTGAGCCCTGCTCAGCCTTTTCCTTCAGTGCTCCTGGAGTGGAGCTTCCTGTGAAGGGACCGGACAAAGCTTTGTTCACAGTTTTCTTCTGTATTTCTCTTCTTTGCCTGGAGTGCAGAGCTGGTTGGAGTGGGTGTGCTCTGGTGGAGGGGAGAGTTTGCCCGGGCTCACCCTGTGGTTCTCCTTGCCTTTCAGAAAGTCACTCTCCACATAAAGTGGCCGAAGAATGTGGAAGTGGAGGGCTATGGGACCAAGAAGATCGATGCGGAGCGGCAGGCGGCGGCTGCAGCGTGTCAGCTTTTCAAGGTGAGCTCTGCTGCTGCTCAGCCTGGCCCAGCACACCCTGCAGTGGTGATGGGAGCTCTTTCACCTCTCTTTGCCTGTGCACTCCCTTAGTTGGCCCCTGTGTTAGTCAGGGGTAGAGGATGAAGTCTTGAGTCTGAATCCATTTGAGCTTAAAATCCCACTTGCTTCAGATAGTCCTGGTCTTTGTTCCTTTTGTCCTGGACCTTAATGAGCTCCTTAGTCGCAGTGTCTTCAGCCAGTGGAGTTTCCCTCAGGTGGGTTTGCTGGTCACTAACTCCCACTTCTGCCAGCACAGCTGGATGTGTTAGCAGTTAAAGGACCTTCAGAACCCCGTTTCCTCTTCATCAAAGCCAGTGTGGCAATTACATGTTGTATTTTACTATTGCTTTTACAGTTATGCTTTGTTTGGCACTTATTTATGTCTGGAAATGGGTGTGTGCAGCCAGAATCAAACAGGCACAGTAAAACTATAAAGGTCACTCCTGAGGGTGTTTTATAGCTGAGAAAAAGATGCAGTTTTATCTCCAACTCTGCCCCTGGCTGCTCTGTGTTACCTTACTGATTTTGGAGTTTCCTGTTGATCTGTGTGTGGAATGGGAACAGGGATATCTTCCTGCTCAGGAGAAGATGCTGTGGATACTCTGACAGTGAGACAGCTTTTTATTTGCTTGTACATCAGAATGCTCTGTGAGGAAATAACCAGCCTTCAGAAATTCAGGAGAGCAGCATGAAAACTCAGCTTCTTCAGCTGCTTGAGCTGGTCCTCTAATCCTAGGATCAGCAAAACTTGTTTCACTCACTGATTTCATTCCACCTCACTCAGGGTTCAGCGGGAATACATCCTGGTTTTATCCTTTCTAGTCCAGCATTGTTCCCTGCTTTCTTTGGGAGCCTGGAAGTTTTCAAAGAAAGAAAAATACCCTAGTGATACGTTTTCCCCAGGTTTTGGAAATGGCTGAAGTGTACTTTAGTTTAGAACTTAAACCAAAACCCAACCCCTGAAACCACAGATTGAACATGCAAAGCTTTCTGGGCCAGCTAAACTGGAACCTGGCGGAAGACCCTCGTGATGGGAGGCCTCATGTGATCATAGCTATAGAAAGAGCTACAAATGCTGCCTTAAAAAGTCATCGGTTCAAGAATATTAAGTGTCTAATTAGTGCAGAGAGTGAATACAGAGGCTTTGAGTAGAGCAGTGAGCCAGGTGAACTTTGGTGTCTTAGGCACTCCCACAGCACAAAATAATACAGCTTTTTATAATACAGGGCCATTAAGGCTATTAGAAAGTCTAAGGCTGTAACTTTTAATTTATTAAAATTAAAGCTAGAACTTATTGCAGCGGTCTGGTAAGAAATGGTGTGTGCTGCACTCCAAATGTGTCTGGAGCTTCCTGCAAGGTTCAGTCCTAGATGCTGATGGTAGGAGAGTTTTTAATTACTGCAGGCCTGCTTCAGAACCTGCCGGGTTAGGGACATTTTTCTGCTGCTTGTACAAATAACTGTTCCTGGGAAATGGAAGGAGATGAACCATTCCCTGAATTCTCATCCTGTGTTATCCCAGATTATGCTAGTTCAGACTAGCCTTCCCAAAAAGATGCATTTCCTGCTCTGAGGGTGGTTTCAAAACTTGAGGGTGCTAAATATAGCCAAGAGTTTGTAAAACACCAATAAATCCTGGCCCACCTGTTCCAAGGAGCTGTGCGGGGCTGAGAGCTGTGCCCTAGGAAGGGAGGGCAGGGACCAGATTCCCGTGGGTACAGAACAGTGGTGGGGAAAGTTCAGAGTTGCTGAAGGTGCCTTTCCTCGCTCTTTCTGTGCGTGGGGAAGGAAGGGGCTGCTCCTGCCCTGCTGTCCCCAGCAGGCTGTGGGTTCCCAGAGCTGCAGGGGTGGGTTCCCAGAGCTGCCCTGTGTCTCTCCCGCAGGGCTGGGGCTTGCTGGGCCCCCGGAACGAGCTCTTCGATGCGGCCAAGTACCGGCTGCTGGCCGACCAGCTGGGCTGTCCCGACGAGCGCTGGTGCTCCGAGGGCAAGTGGCGCTCCAAGTCTGGCCCCTCCCTCGCCGACCTGTCCACCTGCTGGCGCCGCATGGAGCCCGACGATGCCATCCAGCCCATGGAGCAGGGCAGGATGCCCAAAGCCATGAGGAGGGAGGAGCTGGAGGAAGAGGCGATCGATGTCTCGGACTACCTGCCCATGGCACACCAGGACGCCCGGACCCCGGGCAGAGACGCCAGGTGGGTCTGGCTGGGAATGCTGAGCCAGGGCAGAGGGAAGGGAGGATTTTCCTGTAGCTGAGGGGGTCTGGAGATGGCCCAAAGGAATAGTGGGGCAGCTTGGTCTTGTACCTGGCTGCCATCCAGGGAGTGCATAGACTTCTTCCCTGCAGCTCTGCCCTCTGGAGAGACTGCTGCCAGTCTTGTTAACCTGCCTGATTCTTCTGCCTAAAGGCATTTCCATCCCCAGAAGTGGTGCATGTGCACTTACACCAGGTTTGGACCACCCTGGTTTTGAGGGCAATGGTAAATCTGCTCCTTTTCATCTCCATAGCTGCCTGCTTGACTTTATGAGCACAAATCTTGGATTTTTACTAGGCAGCAGGAGCAAGATCTGTAAGAGATGTAGGTGATGGTGGTTATTTCTATGATGGGGTTTTTAATTCGGAATTATTTATTAATTAAATCTGTTTAGATGTGTTTGGTTTGTAGCCTTGATGTAAAAGTTTGATCACTCTGTAGTAGGTGGCTTTGCTGGGCTGGGTGGTTGTGACTGACAGATTTTAGTAGCAAGGGACAGCTGGACTCTACATATGACCAGAATTACCTGGGCTTTCACTGAGTGGTTTCAGAGCTCACTAGCACTCCTGGAGTGAGGCAGGTCTGAGCACAAGTGGGCATTTGTACATCCAGCTCTTCTCGTGTTCCATGCAGCCGAGGAGGGAGTTCCATTGAAATGACAGACGACAACACCGCCATCCGTGCCCTGACGCAGTTCCCGCTTCCCAAAAACCTCCTGGCCCAAGTGATTCAGATTGCAACCTCTTCGTCCACAGTCAAGGTAAGGTGCTGTCTGACCCCTGCCAGGGAGGAAGCTCAGAGGCTCCAGCTGGAATCACTTTGGATGCTTTGTTTGGGCAGCAGAACTGGGGAGAGGGGGGAAGTTAAAACTAGATCTAGAGAAATCAATGTGAACAACAAAGAAAAGACTTTGTAGTGAGAATTGAGGGAATGTCTTAATAGAACCATGAGGAATGTTGCTCCTGAGGCCAGGGCAGTGGAGGAGCTGTTGTCTGAATGAAGGAGATACTTTCTAAGGTTTCCTTTCCCCATATATCTGCAACAAGCCCAAGTTTGTGTTACTGGGAGCGATGTGTAACTTCTGTGCTTATAGGCTCTTTCCACAACTTGATTCTTGCCTGTACACGGTGGTCCTCCTTCCCGGGCTGTGTCACCCACCTCCTTTCCAGAGCTCGTGTGCTCAGCAGAAAGGAGCTGAGCTCCACCCCGAGGCTCTCCGGATGTTCCCCACAGTCGTCTGCTCTCACTTTGGCTTAGGCAGCGCCTTGTGAGCTGAGGGGTGGAGTTCAGTGCAGTAAACTTCTAGTGCTCCATTAAAAAAAAAATCCAACAAATCCAGCAAAAAAACCCATGGTGAAAGGTCAAGAGGGGCCACATGAGGAGTGGCTGAGGGCACTGGGTTGGTTCAGCTGGAGCAGAGGAGACTGAGGGCAGAACACAGTGGGGGCTGCAGCTCCTCTTGAGGACAGCTCTGATCTCTGCGACAGGGACAGGACCCAGGGAACAGCTGGAGCTGTGCCAGGGCAGGGTCAGGCTAGAGCTCAGGGAAAGGTTCTTCCCCCAGAGGGTGCTGGGCACTGCCCAGGCTCCCCAGGGAATGGGCACGGCCCCGAGGCTGCCAGAGCTCCAGGAGCGTTTGGACAGCGCTGCCAGGGATGCCCAGGGTGGAATTGTTGGGGGATGTGCAGGGCCAGGGGAGGGGCCGGGTGCTCCCGCCGGGCCCAGGCTGTCCCACGGAGCGCAGCGCTGTCGTTCCCTGCAGGAGTACATGCAGTTCCGCACGGTGGGCACCAAGACCAAGATCTGCAAGCTCACGCTGCGCTGGCCCTGCCCCATGACCTTCGCTGCCAAGGGCCGGCGCAAGGTGGAGGCCGAGAACAAAGCGGCAGCTCTGGCCTGTCAGAAGCTGAAGGTGAGTGCCTCTGGCTGCTGCATCCTGTGGGGATGTGCCTGTGCATACAGGCTCCTTCCGCCTCACTTGCTGGCTTTGAGCCTGACAGGGGATGCCGGAAACTTCCTGATCTTTGACTTGCTTAATGAGCTAATGTTTAATGAGCTAATGCTTACTAAACATATATTTCCAAACCTTGGGATTCACAGCATGCCAGTACCACAGCAAGGGACTCAACAAGAGGGTTTTGCAGTCACGGCTGCTGTTGCTCTGATGGTTCTGTTTGAGTCCTTGCAACTGTCGTGTCAGGGCAGATGGTTGGTTCTGGTCTGTCTGGTTCTCCAGAGTTGGAGTGGGATCATGTCTGGATTCTTGCTGTGGCAAGAAAAGCAGGAATTGATGGATTTGGGATGGTAAGGAGTTGGCCTGTCTGAACATGGCATCCAAGTGCTCTGTACCAGCCCTTGGCGTGAGCAGCCTCAGACCTGATGGTGTTGTTTGCCTGTTCCCTGCAGAGCCTTGGCCTGGTGGACAAGAACAACAACCCCCTGAGCCATGCCATGTACAACATGACTTCCCTGCGGGAGCTGGGCGAGAACCAGAGGAAGCCCTGCCACATCAAAGTCCCTGAGGCCACCCTGCGCAAGATTGAGAACTACCTGAACCACGTAAGGCTCAGCCCCCTGAGGATCCCCTTTGCCTGATCCTATTTCGTTTCAGGAATTGGATGTGTTTGAAAGCTTCATGTTAAAACATTTGCGGAATTCATGGTTTGGTTGTTGCCACAAAACCTGATCAGTCTCTGCTGCTCTTTGAGGAAGGGAGACCCTTTCTGGGCAGTGGCCTTCCCTTTGGAAGACTCTGGGACTCTTAAGGTTGAGTCTGAGAGCTGTGATTGATTAGAAGTTCAGCAATTTTTAATCTCGTGAATATCTGGGCCAGTGCTTTGATTTATGTTCTAGACAATTCCTGACCTGTTGCTCCTTGTAGTTCTTCCGGTGGGATGTGGGACTTCTACTTTTTTCTTTTGCCAAGACAGAATATTTCTGTCGTAGCCAAACGCTTGTGTTTTGCATAAGTTATGTGTCTGGATGGTGGTGTAACTTGATGGTTTCCAAAAGTTATCTTTGAGGGTCTGTTGCACTGGAGAGCTGAAGTTACTGCTCTGTGCCTGTCAGTTCAGGCAGCAGCACTAATACCCCTCCTAAAATAGAGAATGCAGCAAGGAGCACACAGGGGGCTGCCCAGATGAGTTCTCATTTTAAATAACGGCAGTTCAGAACATGACTGAGTTACCTATGATCTGAGGAGACCTTGGCAGGGCCTTGGCCAGGCCAGACTGGCTGAGTCTGTTCCAGGCACTTCTTTCTGTCCTTCTCGGGACCGATACTAACCTTGCTGTCCTTGCCCACTTCCTCCCCCTGTCCCAGTATCCCGTGGACATCAGGGAGTCCAGGCCCCGGATTGCTGATGACATGATGAACCTGACCAAGGAATCTGGTGCGATCAGCGATGCGATCACGGGGAAGACCTACATCCCCATGCTGGAAGCAGAGGAGGTGCGCCTTAGCCAGAACCTGCTGGCCCTCTGGAAAAGGAGAGGAGCCTCCTGGCAGGAGAGCCACCCGCTGCCAGTAGACCCTCACAAGGACACCATCCTGTCAGCCATCGAGCAGAACCCCGTGGTGGTGATAGCAGGAGACACAGGCTGTGGGAAAACCACGCGGATCCCACAGCTGCTGCTGGAACACTACATCCTGGAGGGCCGCGGCGCGCGCTGCAACGTGGTCATCACCCAGCCCCGGCGCATCAGCGCCATCTCGGTCGCCCAGCGCGTGGCGCAGGAGCTGGGGCCCAACATGAGGAAGAACGTGGGCTACCAGGTGCGGCTGGAGAGCAAACCCCCCGCCCGGGGAGGGGCCCTGCTCTTCTGCACCGTGGGCATCCTGCTCAGGAAGCTGCAGGGCAACCCCAGCCTGGAGGGCGTCAGCCACGTCGTGGTGGACGAGGTGCACGAGCGGGACGTGAACACGGATTTCCTGCTCATCCTGCTCAAAGGCATCCAGAAGCTGAACCCCGACCTGCGCCTGGTGCTCATGAGCGCCACGGGGGACAACCAGCGCTTCTCCCACTACTTTGGGGATTGCCCCGTTGTCAAGGTGCCGGGCTTCATGTACCCGGTGAAGGAATACTACCTGGAGGAGATCCTGGCCAAGCTGGGCCGGCACCGGCACCGGCACTATGAGATCAAGGTGGGTGTGCAGTATGGAGGGGGGAGCTGTCCCACTCGGATGGGGCACTGGCTTCTGGCCTATCAGCAGGGGGAAGAGTTTGGGCCTGGAACTGCTCCTGCTTCCCTGTGGTTGTTGGACACTGCTTAGCTTTAATTCCGTGTCAGTCCTCGTGAGGTGAAGTCAGCTTAGTAGAACCCCAGAGTATTTTGATTAAATTATGCATAAAGACGACTTCACGTTGGGGTCAAGTTGCTTTTGTCTCCCTTTAATGGGAAGTTTGATGTTTGGGTAGGCTGAGGGCTCCTTGCTGTGTGTACACAGACACAGAGTTGAATGTTTGCACACCCTGGGCAAGCCTGGCCCAGGACTGGGATGGTTGTGGCTTCCAGCACTGTTACCTCAGTGCTCACCATCCTGCATGACTGAATTCCCCAAATGCTGCTTTCTGCAACTCATCTGACTGTTGCTCTGGAAAATGCCCTCCAGACGTGTGCTCTGCTCTGGGTAATCCTACACCAGCGGTGGGTCATGGAGTCACAGAGTCACTGAGGTAGGCTGGCATCTCCAGACATTTTCTGGTCCAACCTGCTGGTCTGGAGTCTGTCAGCCCACTTTTCCAGCCTGGAGAGATCTCTCCCTGTGGCTGAGCAAGTGCCTGGAGTGTCAGTCACATCTCCCAGTCCTGGATCATCAGCAAACTCGCTTGGGGTATCCCATTGCCTCCAGGGCATTCTTCCTGTTTCTGTTGTGGCAGGGATTTTATCTGAGCTTTAATGGGCTGTTCCAAATTCCTGAGAGATACAGAAGCTGCTGCTCAGAGCCTGATGGATTTGAACTCCCAGGTGCATGTGGCACAGTTTTGTCCACAAAAATCTCGTGGGAATTCTGTTACTTGTGAGGTGCTGCTCGGCAGAGGTGCACAGATCTCAGCTCCCAGAGCTGGACAGTGGGAAGGGACTGTGCATTCTCTCTGCACAGCGGGGAAACTGGCAGCAGTTGTGACCAGAGCAGGTTCCAGATGTAGCCTCGACCTGGCTCCCAGCCTGGGCAGGCTGTCCAAGTGCAGGTGTTTGCTGTCTGCAGAAGGTGCTCTGGAGTGCCCCTGTGCTGTGTGCTGACAGCTCCCTGACCTGCCTGTCCTGTTCTACACAGCAATCCGACGATGAGTGCGTCCTCGACCTTGACCTGATCACTGACCTCGTGCTGCAGATCGATGCCCATGGAGAGCCAGGTGGGTCCTGCCTCGCCCTGAGCTCTTCCTTCTGCTGGGGGGAGAGAAAGGGAACCCCTCCAGAGCCTTTGCAGAGACACCACGATGCTGAGCCTCTTGTGCAAGGGCTTCTGGAATTCCTGCTTGTCCAAGTGGTCTCGAGCCATGTGGCGTGAGCAAATTCTGAGTCTTTGGCTAAGACAGGATTGGACTCCTCAGTGTCCTGGGCAGCTGTTCCAGGACCTGTGTGTGCTCCAGCATGGGCTGCCTTGTGCTGCACAATTACCTTTTGTACTAGAGCCCCATCCCTGTCAAATACCTTAGCCTGGAAGGTGATGTTTCTGGGAAGAAGGCAGGACTCTCAGGTGACTCCCAAGAGATTTAAGTGTTTCAAAGCTCGTGGGTATTCACTGTCACACTCCAGGTAGCTTGGTTGCTTTCTGCCCTGGAAAGCTGTGTCTCCAGTTGGGGAAAAGCACTTGGATTTCAAGGCTGTGTGTTCTTAACTGCCGGTGTGTTCCAGGTGGGATCCTGTGCTTCCTCCCTGGCTGGCAGGAGATCAAAGGGGTGCAGCAGCGGCTGCTGGAGATGCTGGGCTCACAGAACAGCCGCTACCTCGTCTTGCCAGGTGAGAGGGCAGGGCCAGCCCCTTCTTCCCAGGATTCAGGAGAATCTGGGACAATTGGCTTGATGTGCCCCTTCAGCTTTGCTCTGGTACAGAGCTGGTGAGCTTTGATGTCCCAGCTGTGTAATGGTGTGTGGTAAGTGTGAGTAACTCCTCCTAGCAGAGGCTGAGTAACTCCTGTGTGTGATCAAAGAGAGTGGCTTCTTGTTTGCCTCCAGCAATTCGGAATTAGGCAAGGGGAAGGCAGCTCGGTTCTGCACTGCTGGAGCTGCACGCTGAGCCTGCACAGAAAAGATCTCAGGACCTGTTCCGTGGGATGCAGGTGGACTCTGGAGCTCAGCTTTGATCAGTGAATTTAACATTCCTTGCCCCAGGAGGAAATTTATAACAAAAGCCAGTTTTGCTCTGCAAAGCTTTTAAAGGTTTTGGCATTTTTTGTTTGTTTTTTAGCAGCTCTGCCTATTCAATGTTGAACTAGTCCAGGCAGGAGCAGAGCTTTGAGCAGCTGGGCTGTTAATAAGTGCAGGTGTAGTTTGATGGAAGGTGCCTGTTCTCCTCTGCCGCTGCTGGGAATTCCTGCACGGCGCTGAGCTGTGACAGGGCAAAGCTGGGATACAGGACAGCCACGGGCCCTCGCTGAGAACCACTTCTGACAGAGTGGACCCACGTGGCAGTGAGGATTGCCTGTTCCCCTGCCCCAGGGGACTTTGGAGGAGGGGCGGCTGCAGAACTGGACTGTGGGAGGGAGTGGGGTTTCTGCCAGGGATGTTCCTGGGGTGCTACCAGGCTCTGGGACAGGAGGTGAGCAGAGCTCCTGCTGCTGCTGAGCCAAAGGTTGAAGCAGCTGAAATGAGGCCTTCCCAAATGACTTGTGGAAGATTTTTCCTGAGGTCTGGCTGGCAGGAAGCTGGCTGTGTTACTGGCAGCTGGTGTCCCCATTTCTGCCCCCTGTATCTGAAAGCAGGAGGTGATGGTACAAGGAGAACCTCAGGCAGGCGGGGCTGACTCCGGTTTGATTTCCCAGTGCACTCCAACATCCCCATGATGGACCAGCAGAACATCTTCCAGAGGCCTCCGCCAGGCGTCAGGAAGATCGTCCTGGCCACCAACATCGCGGAGACCTCCATCACCATCAACGACATCGTGCACGTGGTGGACAGCGGCACACACAAGGAGGAGCGCTACGACCTCAAGACCAAGGTACTGCTGCCTTGCTGCCTCTGACTCACTGGGGACACTCTGGAGCAGAGGGCTGTTGTCAGAGGCACGTTTGAGGTGCCATAAATGGGATGATGGAGCTGCTTCCCATTTGGCCCCTGGGGCACGGGCGTTGTGTCCCTGTTCTGGGACAGTGTTTGACTCCTCATCAGTGTTTGCTGTGTCCAAGCTCTGGACCAGGCTCCCCATCAAATTGTGAGTTTTTTCAAACAATTTTAAGGCAAATCCTACTCCTTTCCCAACTCTCTGTTTCACCACAGAACACCTGCAGCTTTTCTGTTTGCTTTCAGCCATTTTCTGTGATTTCATCAGAAGCCTCCTGCAGGCCCTCGCAGGGCAGCCCTGACCTGTTAGATCCTGGTCTTGTTCCCAGCTCTTCCAGCCCAATCCCTGTTCCTCAGCTTTCTGAGGGGGATCTGCTGTCCTAGGCCTGTTCCTGGCAGTGCTGGGCCCTGGGAAGGCTCTTTGTACACCTTTGTAACAAGGTGAAGGCAACTGTGCTGCTGTCACTCTTGGGAGAAGGAATTCTGGCAACATCCCTCTGCCCCTGTTCCAGAACATCATCTCCCAGGGCCAGGTGGCCATTCGCACCTTGGAGCAGCTCTGGGTTAAACCCAACCCTTTGATATTTGCCCAGTTTATCCCAGTTCAGAATGCAGACCCTGAGGCAGGGCTGGGATGGGGAGCCCCAGGAGGGGACAGGTGTCCAGCAGGTGGCATCTGGGTCCCATCCATGCAGCCCTGGAGCTGCTGTGGGACAGAGACTGGCACTGCAAGAGGCAGGAGAGTGGGAAAGGCTTCCCTGGCCCTTTGGGACCATTCATCAGTTGTGAGGAGTCTGAGTTCTCTCAACTGGGTGGAAAGATGGTAAAGGGAGGGACTTTGGATAAGGGCCTGGAGTGACAGGACACAGGGAATGGCTTCCCACTGCCAGAAGGCAGGGTTAGGTGGGATATTGGGAAGGACTTCTTGGCTATGAGGGTGGGGAGGGGCTGGAATGAATTTTCCAGAGCAGCTGTGGCTGCCCCTGAATCCCTGGCAGTGTCCAAGGCCAGGCTGGACGGGGCTTGGAGCACCCTGGGATAGGGGAAGGTGTCCCTGCCCATGGCAGGGGTGGAATGGGATGGGCTTTGAGGTCTCCTCCAACCCAAACCAGTCTGGGATTCCACGGTTTGAACAGGGCAGAGCTGTGGGAGCTCTCACCCTGCTCCTGTGCCCGCAGGTGTCCTGCCTGGAGACCGTGTGGGTGTCCAAGTCCAACGTGGTGCAGCGGCGTGGGCGTGCTGGACGCTGCCAGTCGGGCTTCGCCTACCACCTGTTCCCACGCAGCCGCCTGGACAAGATGCCCACGTACCAGGTGCCCGAGATCCTGCGCACGCCCCTGGAGAACCTGGTGGTGCAGGCCAAGATCCACATGCCAGAGAAAACGGTGAGCACAGCACTGGGGACTGAGCAGGGCTCATGGAGCCCCAGGGACAGGAGCTGGAAGAACCCAGAGTGCTGATCACTTGAGTTCTCGCTTTGCTAAACATGATGCTGCCTAGGGGCAGCATGGGGAAGGCACTTGCCTAGGGAAGTTCAGACCAGGAAATGTGTAGATCCCTTAGATTACAGAGTGTGTCTGGAAGACTGAAGGAATGGAGGGGGCTGAGCTCATATCCCTGGAGGCAAACAAAGCGGGAATTGTGTTGCAGTTTGGGTTCCCGAGGGCTCTCCCACACACCTGTATGAGACACAGGCTCACTTTCTCCCTTTTCCCTTCCCCTGCTGTGTTGCAGGCAGTTGAATTTCTCTCCAAGGCTCTGGACAGCCCTGACATCAAAGCTGTGGATGAAGCTGTGATCTTGCTGCAGGAGATTGGTGAGTTAATTCTGTGTCCTGGAAACATGTTTACTGTCTGAACATGGGAAGTGGGACTTGGCACAGGATGCTGTGCAGCAGTCTGGGCAGGATTGTCCCTGGATGGGGATGGCAGGTGATAGTGACTTTCCCAAACTGTGTGCCCTGTGCTGTTTTATATCCCACACTGCTTTGCTTAAAAATTAGGGATAATTTTCCAAGGTTAGAAATAAAAAAGGGGCAGGTGACAGAAGGAAGCGGTGATCTGGAATTCAGGGCTGGGGGACAGAAGGAGGGGAAGTGGTGATCTGGAGTTCAGGGCTGGGCCTTGTTGCTCTGGCTGTGACAGCTGTTTCTTTGTCCTAAGCTCAGTTAGACCTGGGGAGTTCTGGGTGCTTATTGCAGGCCCCTGTCCTTGTGCCTCTTCTGGAGGTCACCCCAAATCTTCCCAGCCCTGGCAGTTCCCAAATCCCCTGTTTTGGCTGTGCTGGGAGCTGATGGATGTGCCACATGGGTGGCTCCCCTGCAGGAGTGCTGGACCAGCGAGAAGCCCTGACCACTCTGGGCAAACGCCTGGCCCAGATCTCCACGGACCCTCGGCTGGCCAAGGCCATTGTCCTGGCCTCCATCTACCGCTGCCTCCACCCCCTGCTGGTCATCGTGTCGTGCCTGACGCGGGACCCCTTCAGCAGCAGCCTGCAGAACCGCGCCGAGGTGGACAAGGTGAGGAGCCCCCCGGCACAGGTGGGGAGCAGGGGGTGGGGCTGCCCGTGGCTCACCTGTGTCCCTGTCCCAGGCCAAGGCCGTGCTGAGCCGGGAGAGCGGCAGTGACCACCTGGCCTTCGTGCGGGCGGTGGCGGGCTGGGAGGAGGTGCTGCGGCGCAGGGACAGCCGTGCCAGGGACAACTACCTGCAGGACTATTACCTGTATGGGCCCAGCCTGCGCTTCATCAACGGTGAGTTGGGGGCCGTGCTGCCCCTCCCTGGGCCCCAGACGGCCGCTGCACAGGGAGGGACACGGGGCACAAATGGGCTGTGCTGGGCTGGCAACTGCAGGACTGGGCAGGGTCTGGCTTTGGCCCAGGACAGGTTTCCTGTCCCAGCCCGGGCTGGTGCTGCCCTGCCGAGGTGACTCATTTCATGGGGGGAAGGAGAGGGTGAATCTCATCCCTGGGGGGCTGTCTCCTCCCTCCAGGCCTTGTCAAGCAGTTCTCTGAGAACCTCTACGAAGCCTTCCTGGTGTCGTCCCCATCCGACTGTACCATGCCCTCATCCGTGTGTAACCAGTACAGCGAGGAGGAGGAACTGGTCAAGGGCGTCCTCATGGCTGGGCTCTACCCCAACCTCATCCAGGTACTGGCACTGCCATCGCTCTCCGGGGATTGCTGTCACAACGGGTGGCACCGGGAAGTGCTGAGGTGTCGGAGATGTTTCTGCTCTCTTGGGAGTGAGTGTCCAGGCCAGGCTTTCTGCCCTGTGCTCCAGCCTGTGCTCCAGTGCTGTCCCTGATCCTCACTCATGAGGAGTGGCCACCCCAGCTTGTGTGGGTCCATGCTTACGTTCTCATCACTTGGTCTGGGAACGACTGAGTGGCATTTTTATTCTGTTTGCTGCCTGAGGTGGCATCTTCCTCCTCCTGTTGCTTGTCCCTTGCCTGGCACTGGGCGACTGCCAGGTGTGGTCACCCCAGGAACATGCTCTGGTAACCCAGTGGAGCTCCTGGGAGTGAGGGGACATCATCCCCCTGCCAGAGGGGTGCCTGTGGCTGTCAGGGCTGCTGCTGGTGCAGGTTGTGACTGTCCCCTCCCGTGGCAGGTGAGACAAGGCAAGGTGACGCGCCAGGGGAAGTTCAAGCCCAACAGTTACGCGTACCGGACCAAGGCCGGCACCGTGCTGCTGCACAAGTCCACCATCAACAGGTGGGTGACTGGGGAGGGGTGGTCCCACAGGGCTGTGCCGGGGCCCGGCCGGGCTGACGGAGCTGCTCCTGCAGGGAGGCGTCCAAGCTCTACAGCCGCTGGCTCACCTACTTCATGGCCGTCAAGTCCAACGGCGGCGTCTTCGTGCGGGACTCGTCGCAGGTGCACCCGCTGGCCGTGCTGCTCATGACCGACACCGACATCCACGTGCGAGGTGAGTGCTCCGGCGCGCCCAGCCTGCTCCAGCTGCTCCCCGGCCCCAGCTCCTGCTTCCCAAGGCTCTTGGGCTGGGCACGCCTTGCTGTGGTGGGGCCATGGAGGTGATGGTTCATGAGCTGTTCCCAGCTGCTGCTCTGCAGGGAGACGAAGCCCTGGCAGGCTGAGCTTTAGGGCTGTGTCTGGAGCATCCTGCGGGAAGGAGCTGAGCTGGCAGGATCCCACTTTTCCCTGGGGATGTGTCCCTTCAGGCCGTGGGGTTGTGGCAGTGCTGCAGTCAGTCTCTAGCCCATGAGCTCAGTTAGGGCTGTGCCATCAGTCTGTGGGAAACTGGGAGGATCCCAGTGTGTGCTCAGAGCTGCCTGGGTTTTGTTGGAGCTGTCAGCCCAGTTGAGTCCCCAGACCGGGCTAAAAGGAGTGTGGGGAGGAGCCCGAGCAGCCCCATTCCCCGCTCACGCGCTCTCCCTCCCCCCAAGATGACGGCTGGCGAGCGACGGTGTCCCTGACGGACAGCGACCTGCTGGTGCTGGAGGGGGACTCCTACACCATCCGCCTGCTGCGCGACTTCCGCGTGTCCCTCTCCAAGATGGTGGAGACGTGCCTGTGCTACGAGATGGCCGCGATCCCCGGGGACCTGCACCACCAGCACAGCCAACTGCTCGACATCCTGGTGGATCTGCTCAAGGGCCCTCCCGGCAGCTTCGGCTCGTAGGCAGAGCTGCAGCCTCGTGTGGGGACTTGTAATTTGTATAAAGATGTTCACAAATGTTTATTTAAATAAAGTTCTATTTATCCCTTGTGAAGTCATCTCTCTCCATCCTAGAAGATTAATGTTGTCTGAATCTCCTGCTGTCGGCTCCGTGCATGGTCACCGCGTGGGAAGAGCAGCGCAGTCCCGCCGGGAATGGACTGGGAGTGCCGACGGACCCCGGCGCGAGCTCCGTGGACACCCACCCGCCTCCTCCGCTCGTCCCAGCGCCAGTCCCTGACCGGCAACGAGGACACGGCTGCTGCGAGCCCTCCTCTGCCCCCTCCCCACGGGGCCGGGCTGGAGCCGCTCCGGGGCCAGAGCTGCTCCGGGCTCAAGAGGAGGACGGACGTCCCGGCTGTGCCAGGATCGTGGATCCAGCGGCTCCGGCAGGGAGGGGATCGCTGATCGTTGTCTCTCCACATGGAGGAAGCCCCGAAAGCACCGGATGGAGAGGAATTCCACGCGGGATCCGAGGGGCCCTGCCAGCCCCAGCACAGTCGTGGTGTCTGAGTGTGAGATGTGACTCGTCCTTCCCAACCTGCCTGTACTTCTTGTCCTCTTGCGTTGTTCCTATGATTTTTTTTTTAAATTCCTGTTCTCCCCACGTGGAGGAGGCCGGATCCCTGTCCCTTGTGCACCACAGGACGTGATTGTAGCTGCCAGGCTGCCTGTGAGCGCCGCTCCTGCGGGAAGCCAGGAGCAGAGGCACAAAATCCTTTGTTTTCTATGAACAGGGACCATATTTCTGTGGAAGGAGGATTGCGACAGGCACAGCACTCACTGAGGAATCTGGAGTTTAATCCCAGCTTTGCCTTGGATTCTCTGTCCGAAGAAGACAGTGACCTACCTCACAGGGCTGTTGTGAGGGTTGGGGTTTGTAACGGGAGCCCTCGGGCCCAGGGCTGTGCCCCCCGGGGCCTGGGCTCCTTTCTTTTTATTCCCATTTCTTATGCTCTTTGTACCTGCAGCCGGGAATGGGAGCGAGGCCGTTTCCACGGCACAGGGGCTCCTGCCCCGCGCCCCCCGGGGCCACCCTTTGGTTCTCCCAGTTCTACCATTTAAGTTACTGCTCACGGGCTTTAAGGCGCCGTGGCTGTGCCAGCACAAGGCCGGGGGGGCCCTTCCGAGGCTCCGCTCCCCCCGGCCGTGGGGACACCGGCGCGGGGCCCTCGGAGTCCTGCAGCCTGGGGTCACTCCAAACTGCTCATCTTCATTTCACTTGCTTGAGGTTGTCACTATTATTTGACCAGTGTTTGTTTCTTTTGGCCTGTATAATGGGCAGTATGGTTTTCCCTTCCAGCAGGTTTAAAAAAAAGAAAAAAAAAAGGCAAAAAAAAAAAAGACTAAGCTATTGTCTAAATGGTTCCGAACTAGTGTGATATTGGGATACTTCCGTGGCTGTTATGTGATACTGGATCTTTTTACAACATAGACTAAAGACAATAAAAAGGGATAGAGTAGGAACTGCCTCTGTACTCTTCATTCTTTTTTTTTTTTTTTCTGTGAATTTTGGAATTTTCTGCCTTTTCCTGGGTACGGAAGAGCAGCAACAGCTGCTTCTCTGCTGGGAGAGGTGCAGAGCTGTCCTGGGGGAGTGAGGGGCTGCAGGGCCACCCTATGCCCCCACCCTGACCCCAGCCCCCCTGATGGGACAGTGGCTGTGGGCACAGGGGTCTGGCACTGAGGGGGGGCTGCTGGGGGGAGATGTGTCCTGGTGCTGCTGGTGCCTGGAGAAACCAGCCCAGTGTGTCCCAGCGCCCAGGGAAACCAGCCCAGTGTGTCCCAGAGCTGCCCATGCCTGGGGAAGCCAACCCAGTGTGTCCCAGTGCTGCCCATGCCCCCGTGTCTGACGGAACTGGGGGTGGCTGGAGCTGGGGATGTTTCCACAGCAGCGCTCAAGGAGGGGCAGAGGAGCAGCTGCTGCAGGCACAGAGACCCAGACCTCGGGTCCCAGTCCTCTTTGGGGTCTCAGGTCATGTCCAAGCCAGGCCTGGGGAACCTTTATCTGTGTGAGTGGCCAAGGGGCAGCTCCTGGGAGGTGCTGGTGCCCTCTGGCTGTGCCAGCTGCGCCAGCTGTTCCAGCTGTGCCATGGGCACTGAGGGCTCCCGCTGGGGCCCGTGTCAGCCCAAAGCCCCCTCCCCTCTGAGCCCAGGCTTGAGGACCAAAGCCAGGGATGGGAATTCTCTTGTGGCTGAAATCAGACACCCCCAAATTCCTCCAGCCCCTTTCTTAGCGCTCTGCCAGCACCACATCAGGTGCCCCAGACTGTGGCACCGCCACCTGCCCGGCCCTCCCGCCCCACAGAGTCACACCAGCCTGAGAAGGAACATCTAGAAGCTTTATTTCAACCCTTTACAATAGTAAGAATCACAACATCAAGTCAGGAAATGTTGCTAAGGAGACGACGCTCTTACAGCCCCCAGGGAGGGGAGACACAAAGGCAGAAGTGACCGGTGGGTTCCCCCTGGGCTGGGGGGCTCTGCCCTGGCCCCCCAGAGCTGTTGTCTCACACCAAGCACTGACCTCCCCTCCCCAGCCCTCGCCTCCCCCACCACGGCGCAGGGACAGCGGAGTCTCCCCCTCCTCGGGCACCCCCTGCAGAATAATCCTATGACACAAAATAATAATAACACGTCACATTTAGAGAACACATCACGCGCTGCTCACGCCTCACAACAGCCCGGTGAGGTAAAATTGAATCCCCCCCACCTTCACAGATGGGGAAACTGAGGCAGAGAGGTTGAATGGCTTCCCGAGACCACGGAGGAGCCAAGAGCCGGGATCACCCTCCGGGGTGCTGTGCCCCCAGCCCTCTGCCCCGGCCGCACCGTCCCGCACCCCGCGGTCACTCCCCTCGCTCCTGACTCGGTGTTCTACGGTACGGGACAACGGGGGCTGCAGGCGATGCCGAACGCTGGGGTGGGACGAGCACGACGGGGGCAGTGGAGCCTCGTGGGTGATCTCGGCCGGCGGGACCCGTGCGAGGAGGGCAGAAGGCGAACAAACGCTCCCTGGGCTGGAGCTCAAGTGAGGAGAAGGAAGGAGAGCCGGAGCCCTTCAGAGCCCTTTCCATGCCGCTGCCTCCCGGAGCTGCTTCCCCCCACCCGCCGGCTCCGCGGGCCACGAGGCCTTGGGGGGACACTTCTCCCGAGCCTGGAGGCTGCTGGGCCCCAGCCATGGCCACGAGGCCTCGGCAGGGACTCGGCCCTGCCCTCGGGGGAGCCCCGTCACCCCAAGGACGCCACCGACATCAAGCTCCAAGGAAACTAGAAATTCTGCCTAAACACAAACACGCGAGGGTCCCGGGGCCCCTCTCACGCACCGACACTACGCGGGGACAACGCGAGGGGCAGCGTAGAAAACTACATTCAGTTTGCGGCCGGGAGCCGAGCAGGAGCCACGCGCTGGGGCGGCCGCGGCCTCGAGCCCACAAACTCGGTTGCTTGGATGTACTTGTTTAACCGTATAAAAAGCCCAAAGTAACTGTGTACGCCACTGATATGCCGGGACGCGCTGGGCTCCGGCTGCTGGCGGCCGGAGGAGCCTCCGGCCTGGAGGGACCCCAGCTCCCGCCACGATGGAGCTCCCAGCCAGCCCCGCCCCGGCCCCGCCGCTTCCTCACCACCCCTTCGGCAGCTCAGCCCCTCCAAAGCACCGCTCGCCTCACCCTGAGCTCTGCAAAGGCCTTTGCTGAGCATCCTGCCTCGAGCGAGCCACCAGCGCCCGCCTGGCGCCGCTCAGCCCCTGCCCAGCCCAGAGTCCCCCAGTGCAGCCAAAGCCAGGACCCCCGGCGCCAGCTCAGGACAGGAACGTGTACATTCAACTTGCATCTCATTCAGAGCACAACTCCTGTTTTCCCCCGATTTGCTGCCTCCAGCCCTCGATGGAGCCACTGGCGCCCGCAGCCCCTTCCCACACGTGGTCCCCCAGCAGCATTTGAGGTCTCAGCACTACCCAGCTCATCCCAGCTCTCCAGACAGGAAACTGAAGTCATTCCCACCGCACACGGCTCCTTCCCAGGCTAGCAATATGTACAGCCGCTTCCTCAAAAGAAAATTAAAAAAGAAATCCATATTAAAACTGAAGCTGTCCTAGAAACACCACGGCAAACTAGTGTATCTGGATTTAGTTCGTCAGCTAAACACAGGCACAACAAGTGTTAGAGAAGTGGCACAGAAGCACAGGCCGGGGGCTCAGCTGGGCCGGGGTTTGGGCAGTGACAGAGCTGGGCACAGCACGAAACCACCACCGCCAAGCCAGGGCCGCCCAGCGCTCGGGACATCGGAGAAAAGCAATGCAGGGAGAAGGTGACGTCACTGGCCCTTTGCAGCGGGGCAGGGCTGGTTTGCTTCTTGCAGTCTCAGAAGATAAAGTGCAATGTTGCCACTTGCCTTCCTCCTGCAGTCCCTGAGCCAGGACCCAGCTGCCTCCCTTTGCCCAGGGCTTCACCTGGGCACCCCGGGAATCTCATCCTGGGACACCCGGGGAATCTCATCCCAGGACACCCAGGGAATCTCATCCCAGGGAACCCAGGGAATCTCATCCTGGGGCATCCCAGGCCACCACAGGCCTGGGGTGTCCCAGGAAGGGCAGCAAGAGGAAAGCGACATCTCAGCCTCCACCTCCTCTTTGGTTGCCCACAAACACCTCCGGCTGCCGCTCATCGGCACAAACCCTGCTCCCAGCGCCCCGGCCCCTGAGCCTGGAGCTCGGCTCCAGCCCGTGCCAAGGCCACCCTGGCTGGTCACAGCCCGGGAACCAAGCTCCAGGCTCACCGTCCTGCCGAGGGGCTCGCCCTGCTCCTCTCCTCTCCTCCGAATTTTCCCTCAATTCAAGTGTCGGAAAAAATCAACCAAACCAAAGCCAAGCTGAAGCTGGTGTGTAGAATTTAGCAGTAAAGAAAGAAGGAAGCGTCACGGGAGGGCAGTGATATATACCGGGATACAGGGAACGAACAGGGGCTCCGGGGAGCGGGGCCCGGCCCCGGCCCGGCTCCAGCTCCTCCCTCCGAGCGAGGGCCGGGTGGCGGCGGCTGCTCCAGGGAACGCGGGGACACACGGGGACAAACGGAGCGCAGGGAGCCACGGCACGGCCACGGTCCCTGGCTGGGATCAGAGGGATGCGGAGGGGAGCGGAGAGGTGGGGAGGAGGTGGGGAGGAGGAGGAGGAGGAGGAGGAAGAGGAGGAGGAGGAAGGGAAGCACTGGGAGGTCTCAGGGTATATATAACCGCCCCTTTCAGGTGCAAATCTGCATCGCTCGTTTAAATTTGTATTCAGATGAAAAAGCACTTATGAAACTACCAGACGACTTTGATGCAAACTAGTACATTTTAATGCCATTTTATTAGAAATCATGCAAACTTTAATATAAAAAATACAAGTGCAATAAGAATCTTTGTGTGTAAATACAGATTCCGGGTTATCGTGTCATTGTCGGCTTCCCAAAGAAACACTCCCACAAGCACGAGAAGCTGCAGGCTTCCCTCTGTCCCCTCCTGGAGCAGCCCCCCTTAGCACACGCCTGGTTCAGTTCTCTTTGATCCCAGTGTTTTGTTATTCTGCTTGCCTTTTTTTCTTTCTTTGTTTTGCTTTAAATTAGTTTGACCACCCAAGAACACTTTTGTTTTGTTTTAATTTATTTACATTTCGTNGGACCTGCTGCAGCCTCGCACCTCCCGGCCTGCGCCCTCCTGCCCCCGCCACGGCCGCCCCCTGCTCCCGCCAGCCTCGGCCCTGCAACAACGGGAGGAAGCCCAGGGCTCGGCCGTGCCCTTAATAAATAAACCACCTTGGCAGAAGGCACCTCGGGGAGGGCTCACGAGCATCAATTAACACATCTCGAGCATCAATTAACACATNACACTCCCACAAGCACGAGAAGCTGCAGGCTTCCCTCTGTCCCCTCCTGGAGCAGCCCCCCTTAGCACACGCCTGGTTCAGTTCTCTTTGATCCCAGTGTTTTGTTATTCTGCTTGCCTTTTTTTCTTTCTTTGTTTTGCTTTAAATTAGTTTGACCACCCAAGAACACTTTTGTTTTGTTTTAATTTATTTACATTTCGTTCCTTTAGTGTCATTTGAAACGAGGAGCTCCAAGAGTGGTTAAATCTCCTCCCTAGTCAGAGCTGCAATCCCTGGCACCAGCCCTGCCCTGCCCGGCCGCGGGCTCCCGGCCTCGCCCCGGGATGAGCGCTGCCCTTCCCTGTTCCCTGCTGCCCGCACGGCCCTGCTCATCCCGGCGCTCGGGTCCCGCATCCATCGGCCCCCAAAAAACCACACACCCCCCACACCCCCCACACA
>VZTF01007180.1:162084-272586 GCA_013397755.1 Cnemophilus loriae | reverse complement strand
ACCGGCCCCGGCCCCGGCCCCGCTCCGTTCGCCGGCGGGAGCTGCGCCGGCTCCGCGCCGCCCTCGGCCTACAATGACAATCGTGGGCACGGGTCAGCAGCGCCGGCCAGGGCGGGGAGGGTCGCAGGGACGGGAGGTGATGGGAGCGGCAATCTCCGCTCCTGGGAAAGCAAATCCTGCCCGGCCCTGCGGGGTCTCACGGACCCCGGGGCCCTGCAGCTCCTCCGAGTGCCCTCGGTCCTGGAGCTCAGCGCCCGCTCCCTGACTCACGGCTGGACAGCCTGGAAAACGGGGCGGGGAATGGCACCGGGGCTGGGGAATGGCACGGGGGCCGGGGAATGGCACAGGGACCGGGGAATGGCACAGGGGCCGGGGAATGCCAAGGACAAACTCCAGTGTTCTGGGGCCAAGGGCTGGCGTGGGGTCACTGCCATGACACCAGGTCATGACCTGGGGACACCCAGAGCAGTTGTGGCTGCCCCTGGATCCCTGCAAGTGTCCAAGGCCAGGTTGGATGGCGCTTGGAGCAGCCTGGGATAGTGGAAGGTGTCCCTGCCCATGGCAGGGGGTGGAATGGGATGATCCTCAAGGTTCCTTCCATCCCAAACCACTCCAGCATTCCGTGTTTCTAACACATGGTGGGCCCCAAACCAGGAAGGCCAAGTTCACACAAGGAGCCCCTTTTCCCTCGATGCTGAGCGAAGAACCAGGACTGTGACTTCAGAGAGAATCCCATCCTGGTCGGATCTCACACCAGAGCTGCTCATGCCACCTGGAGTCACTGCCTTTTACTGGCCCTGGAGAGAGCTGAACCCTCCTGCTCTTGGAGAGGAGTCTGCTGCCCTGGGGGGATCCCGCTGGGAGCGACGGATCCGCTTGGAAAGACACTGGGACACCACCAACACTGCCAGGCAGTGTCACCACAGACACCCAGGCGAGGGGGGAAATACTCCAAAATCAGACTAAATCTGAACAGGTGAGACTCTGGAACTTGAGTGAAAGCACCAATCACCAGCAAACAGCACCAGCGTATGGACCAGACATTCCAGTTCACCGGAATTCTGTTACAGAAAGTTCCGGCTCCCTCCCAATGCAGCAGCAGCTTCTCTAGCTCCTTCCAGCTTGCCCTGAGCCATGATTTGCCAGGATGGAGTTTCCAGACAGGGCTGGAGACAGGAGAATCCTGACGTGTCCCCAGTGGCCATCTCTCTCCCCTTGCTTTGCCAGGAATCACTGAGCACAGGCTCAATCTGCTCGGGAATCCCGCTGCCCCTCACGGCTGGATCCCTGCTTTCCAAGGCAGCCAGGGTTTATTTAACACAACAGCTCCAGCCCAGCTCTGAGCCCTCAAACAAACCAAGACTGGGACAACCAGGGGATCCCAGTGCCTGGAGGGGTTTCTCCTGAGTCTGCCTGTCCTGCTGGCAGCTCCCAGAGAGGTTTTCTTTGCTCCCAGAGCCAACAGCCCTTTTAGAAACACCATCCTCTCACACCTCACATTTGGAGAGGGACTTTTCCTGAGGGTCTGGACTGACAGGACATGGGGGAATGGCCTTAGACTGAAGAAGAGCAGGGTTAGATGGGGTATTGGGAAGGAATTGTTCCCTGGGAGGGTGGGGAGGGGCTGGCACAGGGTGCCCAGAGAAGCTGTGGCTGCCCCTGGATCCCTGGCAGTGCCCAAGGCCACGCTGGATGGGGCTTGGAGCAGCCTGGGACAGTGGAAGGTGTCCCTGCCCATGGCAGGGGGGGCACTGGGTGATCCTTAAGGTCCCTTCCAGCGACTCCCTGAGCACAATTCCCAGCTCCCTGGGGTTGTGCCCAGCCCACACGTCCCTCAGGGAGGGAATGTCTCCTGCCTGAGCACAGATGTCCCACTGCTGCAGCCAGCCCTGGAACGTGCAGAGCCAAGGCTGGGGACAGTTTGTGTTGCCACAGGAGAAGGGATGAATCACAGCCATGAGAGCTGTGCTCTGTTCTCATCCTCACACAAACAGGGCTGGAGGACTGGGCTGGATGGATCCCTTCCAGCTCAGGATATTCCATGATTCTTTAAATGCTCCCGAGACTGCCAGGTGCTCTCTCCCAGCACAGAGCACGTGGATCTCACCAGCTTTCACTGGGAGTGAAGGCCTCTGCCAGCCCCTCCGCTGGGCTCACAGCTTGGAGTGATCCCTGCTCTCACGTTCCAAGAGGAAGGATGCAGATGGGCAGTGCCAGCCCTCAGGAATGGCCAGCAGCGTCAGGAGCCCCAGGGTGGGTCCAGATCTCTCCTTTCTAGCCATTCTCATCCCGGGCTCCAGCCTCATCCCGGGCTCCAGCCTCATCCTGGGATGCACAGCAGAGGCCCCAGAAACAAGGAGGCTGTAACAGGCTGTGGTGGAGGAGCTGCACTTCAGAACAGCAGAAGGACAAGAACTGGATGAAAACCATTCCCTGGCTGTGCCAGACCCCTGCACTCACCTTGATGGCTCCTCCGGCCGGCGAGTGTCCCACGTTGTCCAGAGATCCCACTTTGGCCTGGGCCTTCTCCTTGAAGTTCAGCTTCTGGTTCTCGATTTTGACATCTCCTCCCCCTGCAGGGACAGGGAGCAGGGCTGAGTTTGGGGAAGCCCCCAGCAGTCCCACCCTGGTGTTCCCGTCCCAGCCCCGCCCCGGAGCCACTGGGGACCCTTTGGAGGAGGGACAGGACAAGTTCCACAGTCACTGGCTCAGCCTCTCCCCAGGAAAGGTTTGGTTTAGAACCAGAAGACCAAAGCTGGTGATTTCCAGCCGTGCCAGCTAGCAGGGCCCTGGGGAATGCTGCACATCCCGACAGGCTGGAGAGATCCTCCCTGGATCTGCTCCTGAGGCTGCCTCCTCCACCTGAGGTGTGAAATGCCACCCCCACCATCCCTCACTGGTGCCATTCCAAGGCTGACTCCTACTGCTCCCGTCCCTGTTCCTGTCCCTCCCAGGCCTCTCCAGCTCAGCCATCTGTGCATTCATCAGTGCCAGGACACCTCCTGCTCCTCTGTGTCACTGCCTTCCTCCGCTCCGTGTCCCTTCCCACTGCTGCTCCAGCCCTGCGATCCCCGGGCACCCCCGCCTGCCTGGACAGCTCCTCCCTGGCACACACCTGACCTGTGGCTTCACAGGCAGGGAAGAGCCTGGGGGCAACTGCAGGAACACTGCAGCTTCAGGAGAACATGGAGGTCAGAAAAAGAGCTGCAGAATTTTAGCAAGACTTTTCCAGAATGGAACAGATTCCAGAATGCTGCAGTTCCCATTAATCACAGAATACGGAATCCCAGAATGGGTTGGGCTGGAAGAGACCTCAAAGCTCATCCAGTGCCACCCCTGCCATGGGCAGGGACACCTTCCAGTAGCCCAGGCTGCTCCAAGCCCCGTCCAGCCTGGTCTTGGGCACTGCCAGGGACCCAGGGGCAGCCACAGCTTCTCTGGGCACCCTGTGCCAGGGCCTCCCCACCCTCCCAGGGAACGATTCCTTCCCAGTATCCCATCCATCCCTGCCCTCTGGCCGTGGGAAGCCATTGCCCTTGTCCTGGCACTCCAGGCCCTTGGAAATCGTCTCTCCCCATCTTTCTTGGCTCCCTTCAGGCACTGGAAGGCCACAATGAGGTCACCCCAAAACCTTCTCTTCTCCAGGCTGAACAACCCCAACTCTCTCAGCCTTTCCTCACAGGAGAAATGCTCCATCCCTCTGATCACAGTGGTGCCTCCTTTACTGATAAATCAGACTGTGCACAAACCCACAAATCGTGGATCTTAAGGATCATTCCAACCCCCCTGCACGGACAGGGCCACCTTTCCCTGGCTGCAGTCCATGTCCCAGCAGCTTCTCCAAAGCCCAGCTGAAGTCCTGCTAAGCACAGCTTTGCCTCCCAGCGACATCGTTAAACCCTCAGCCCCTCTCTGGAAGCCTGGCATGGCCAACGGTGGAAACCATCGGATTTGGTCCAACAAGACCAGTTAAACCCTCTGGGAGCCGCTGGCAGAGTGGCTGTGCTTTCATCAGGCCTGGACAAGGGCACTGATTGTCACTCCCAGCTCGTTATTTCCGAGCGCTGAGCTCGCAGAGGTCGCGGCCGTGGCACCACGTTCCCAACGCCGAGCGCGCTCGGAGCCACTGGAGCGAGGGGCTCCTGCAGGAGGGCGAACTGCTCTAACCTGGCAGCCTGGGGAGGTGCAGGGGACTCCCACAGGGGACAAAGACCAGCCTGTGGTGCTTGTTCCCAGCCCCAGGCAGTGAACTCTGTCCCTCGTGCACGGGCCGTGCCGGCGGCAGCGTTCCCGGCTGGAGAAGTGTCCCCAGACACCAAGGGGCCAGCCAGGGTCACTGAACTGACCATCCCTCAGGCCAAGCCAGGGGTCTCAAGCCCCAGGACCTTGGGGAGAAACCTGAGATTGCCAGGAATTTACGCAGAGTAACCGCTGTGTTCTTGGGGGGGAGCAGGTAATTCCCACACACTCATCCCAGAAAATTCATCAAAGGGCCAGAAGGGCTTTCTGTGAGGCAGGAGCTGCCATGAACTCAAGGCTAAAAGGACCCCTGTGTGTGCTCTGAAGAACTGGAGGGAATTTCCTTCATCCTTCCATGTTCCATGAACATCCTGGGATGTTCCAAGTGCCCCAAAGCCCTCTGTGAGCATGGATGAAGCTTCCCGGAATGAGCATGGAAGCACCCACGTTTTCCTTCTCAAATGAGCAGGAAAAAGCAGAAATGAGTCAAAGCTGGAGATTATCTTCACAGGCAAGAGGACATCCCACATGTCGTAATCCCCCTCTCTGCTCATGAAACCACCAGGACTTGTAAAAGAAGAAGCATTTTTAGAAATTTCCAGAAGCACTGGGGACACCCCCTGAAAGCAACAAACCCATTAAACTATTTCAGTCACAATCCAGGACTGTGTTTAAGGGACAAAACTTACAAACAAATGAGGAAATGGTAAAATTCCTACCTGGCTTATGCTTGATATTTGCTTTAGATCCACACTTGGAGGACACTTTGGAAAGGTCGACTTTCTTGTTCTGGATCTGCACCTGGGGAGACAAAAAGCAGCAGCTGAGCACAGAGAAACCTCTCCAGACTCTGGAGGCCAAAGGGCACCTCAAGCACCACGCTGTGCTCTGTGAGCCTGTGCCCCTGCTCTCCTCCTGCAGATTCCCAGGAATCCTTCTGTGCATTCCCGGCCACTGCGTCGCCAACGCCGCCGGCAGCGCTGGGGTCACTCAGAGCCAGGGGGGTTAAAGTGAGGGACAGAGCTGGGACCAGACAGCAGGACAGAGGGACAGAACCAGGAATGGGGTTGAGCTCAGGGCACAGCCATGGGATAACGAAGCACTGGGAACAGGGACAATAAAAGCCAACCCTGCTGCCACGGTCCCCACATGGCTCCTGCCCAGCCTGGCGACACGGCCATGGCCTGGCCAGTGCCACGGTCACCAGGCCTGGGGTCACCTCACAGACCCCCTGCTGCAGGGCCAGGGCCGTGCCACCAGCTCCAGCCTCTGCTCTCCACCATCACATCCAGCCTGGAGAAGGGAAGGCTCCAGGGAGAGCTCAGAGCCCCTGCCAGGGCCTGAAGGGGCTCCAGGAGAGCTGGAGAGGGACTGGGGACAAGGGATGGAGGGACAGGACACAAGGAATGGCTTCCCACTGCCAGAGGGCAGGGTTAGGGCAGATTTTAGGAAGGAATTCCTGGCTGGGAGGGTGGGAAGGCCCTGGCACAGGGTGCCCAGAGCAGCTGTGGCTGCCCCTGGATCCCTGGAAGTGCCCAAGGCCAGGCAGGACGGGGCTTGGAGCAGCCTGGGACAGTGGGAGGTGTCCCTGCCCATGGCAGGGGTGGCACTGGATGAGCTTTGAGGTCCCTCCACTCAAACCAGTCTGTAATTCTCTGAGGGATCATGGTGCCCAGATGGAATGCACTGCTCCAGGAATCCGTCCCTCTCGAAGACCAATGCCAGAGTTGAGAGCAGCTCAGAAGTTCTGCTCCAGGTCAGTTCACAGAGGAAATCCAAGGATTTCCTTCAGAATGTGACAAGAATTCTTTCACCCACCAGCTGCTCTAGGAGTTTACTGAGAGTTCTCAGGATAATTTGCCGTAACTCTTCCTTGGGGAGCACAGATCCTCCTGCTCTGTGTGCACAGGGAGGAGCCCCAGGATGATGCCCAGGGCGAGCAGTACAGCACAGCTCAGCCTCCTGCCATGGTCCCATGTCCCCAGCTCAGTGACACCCTCAAAAGGTCAATCACAGACCCTGATTCCATGTCCTCAGGGGTTGTGAGTAAAGTTACTGTAGCTTTCATCACCAGCCCTTGCTTGCTCAGAACTGAGATGAGATGAAATTTATTTCACAGAATGCACTTTGAAATCCTGGTGTTTGTTCCCAGCTGTGATTCCTGACCTGAGATCCAAACTGTCCCACCTGCATGGAAAGGTCAGTTAGGTCAGTTAGAAATCAGCAGGATTTCTAACAGGAGCTGCGTTTGCACCTTGGGATTGCACTTAGAGAGCCAAACACAGACTCTGGTGCCAGAAATACTTTGGACAGAGGCTCAGGTGGTGAGTGTGAGCCTCAACTCTTGTCAGCTTTTCTGTCTCTGCCCACTTCCCAATCCATCCAAGCAGGCCAAGCCAAAGCACAAACACATGGACACTCCAAATCCCCTTCAGACCTTCATCAACACAGACACTGCCTGCACTTTGTAAAATTTACCTCTGTGCTGCTTTCTTTGAACAGAAAGCTTGGTCAAAGGATGGACTCGATGGTCTTGGAGATCTTTTCCAACACAGATGGTTTTGACAGGGGGAAATACTAAACAAAGAAGCATCAAAAGCTTTTCCCCAGCAACCTGAACTGTGTTTGTGTCGAGGTATTTCTGGTGAGTGTAACGCGAGCAGAACAACAACTTCTGCTTTTGGGCACGGCTTCTTAGGAATCTTGGCATGGAGAAGAAATTATCTCCTTGGATAGAGGGCAAAATGGGCACCTGAACAGAGACCCAGCCTGGAGCCACTTGAGTGGGGTGGCAGGACAATGCCCCTGGATCTCTGACAGTGTCCCAGGCCAGGCTGGACGGGGCTTGGAGCAGCCTGGGACAGTGGAAGATTCCCTGCCCATGGCAGGGGTGGGACTCCATGATCTTTAGGGTCCTTTCCCACCCAAACCATTCCATGTTCATCACTTCTACCAGAGCAACCCTAAAGCTCAATCAGAAATTGTTTCTAAACCACAACACTCTTGTCCACAGGATTCCTAAAAGCTTCAACTGAAGGCACAGACCAGAACAGACCTTCCAGACACAGACCCACCAGGGAATTAAACACTGGGAATTCTATCAGAAGTGATCATCACAACTACTTGAGCAAGAAAACATCTTGGAAGAGGCCACTAAAATCACAGTGCCCCAAAGGGAGTGAGAAGATACAAAAATGAATAAAGGAAAATGGTATTTTGGGAAGACCAGGCTCACATCCACACTGCCTGTGCTGGAGGGCTGGGAATGCTTGCCTGGACCTGCTCTGGGAGCATCTGGAACCTGGAGAAGAGCTTTTGGCTCTGAGAATGCAGAATAAAGAGCTGCTTAAGTAGTTGAGCAAGGAGCAAAACTGCAGTGGTGAAAGGGGAGTGTGGGAGAGGAGAAGAGAAGAAGAAAGCAGGGACACAGCTGTCCCCAGGGCTGGGAATGCCTGGCACTGAAGAGGGAAGGACAGGATGGTGATTCATGAGCACAAGGACACTTCACTGACACAGTTAATCAGGCAAGGAAAGATCCCCCACATTTCAGCCCCATTTCTGGTAGCCTGAATAAACAGGAAAGGCACCTGTGAGGCTCTTGAAAGGCTGAACAAGGTAAAGGTGGCAAAATTGAAGTGGTTTATAAAATACAGCTCCTTGGAGTGCATGGACAGGGAAATGCCACCAGCTGCTCCAGAAACTGTCACCAGTGTGGCCAAAGGCCACTTCTGCCACTGACTCTGGAACAGCCTGTCCCAGGCTGGGGGACAGGACCAGGTGGAACAGCCAGCAGCAACAGAAACAGGGCTCAAAAACACCCTGAGGGCTCCCCACTGACACCAGGGCTCAACAGCAGCATTTCCAGCTCTCCTCTGTGAGCATTTCCATGGGAAACCCTCCCATAAACATGGTGTAAATCATGGAAATAGCAAGTGAGAACCACAAATCCCAAATCCCCAGCCAGCAGGGCAGCAGGGATGTGGGAGGGCAGCCTGGGTTCAGTGGCACAGGTGTGGCTTCAGCATCTGCCTCTGGCCACTTGGGCAACCAGCCTGGAGGGAACCACTTGTTAAGAACCAGTATTTGGCTGGCACTTGCAGAGATTTGTAGAAAAATCAGTCACGTAAAGGTTCAGCCAGTTGGACACGGACTTCCCAGGAAAAGTGGCCCCAAGCTGGCTCCACAGCCAGGTCCTGAGCAGGGTTTGTGTCACTGGACCTGACTCCAACCAGACACCCTGGGCACCTCACCAGACGTGACAGCTGGACATCATTCCTTGGGAACCCAGGATATTTGAACACCTATGGGAAAAACTTCCTTGGGCTCAACTCCTTCAGTGTCTTCGAAAGCACCCGAACTTTGCATTCCTGACCCTGTCCTGTGCCAACAGCCCGGCCCAGCTTTGTCAGGGCAGCACAGGTCTGCTCCAGTGAAAGGAGCCCCCAGACCATGCTCATGCTCTCCCAAGCTGTAGGGTCTGCACAGTTAACTTGGGTTGCCTGGCAGACACTTCGAGCACCTAACACCCCAAACCAAGCTGCAGACACCACCAGATTAACTTTCTATTTTAATAAGCTCAGCCCTGCTGCCAGAGGTACCAGCAGCCTTTAAATTTAGAAATTAATCACAGCTCAAAGGTTAAGTCTCAGAGCCTTTGCCTGCTCCAGAGTCCTTTCTGTGAAACAAGAAGTGAAATGAGTGTGGCTCCAGCTGGCCTTGTGAGCCAGCGGAGAGTAACAGGCACTTCCAGGCCATAATGCATCTGCTCTGGGAAATCCAGGTGCCAGGGAAGGTCAGGGAGTGAGGAGGTGCCGAGGGAACTCCGGCGAGTTCAGTCCCAGGCTCAGCCACATCCCCACCCTGAGTCTGGTCATGGCCAGCCCAGAAAACAGGAGCTGCCCACGTGTAGTTGTACACTGTGAAACGAAGCACACACATTCAGCCTGGCAGCCTGAGAAAATGCAGTAATTCTCCAGCCTGAGTTGTCTCCAGAGCCCTGGGGCTCTGCCCCAGCTTCTGCCTCCAGCAGAGCATTCCTGAGGCTGACACACCCAACACAGCACGAGAGAAGGAGTTAGCAGACAGACAGCTTTGCCCAGACCCATACTTACATTCCCACCTCCAGGGACATGCTTAATATTGTCCTTGGAACCACACTTGGACTGAACATGGCTGTAGTTCGCTTTTTTGGAGACTATCTGGACCTGGAACGTTACAGAACGGAAAACAACACAAGGGAAGAGGACTGGTTAGAGTTGTCATACGGCAGGAGGCTGAGGGGGCTCGTGGAGCACCAGGGACCGTGTGGAGCTCGACCCAGTGCCAGAGGGAAGCCACCGAGGAGGAGAGTGAGAGAAAGTGAAGGACAGGAGGCTGCACAGACAGTGTTAGTGCCAGGCTGGGAGCACCGTGGGGAAAACGCTCCCGCGGACCCTGCGGAGCCCCGGGGGTGGGACGGGACTGCCCATGGCCTGGGAAACCTCCCTGGAGCAGGGAGAGCCAGCCCAGAGGGGTGGGATGGGACTCTCCATGCCCCAGGAAGCCTCCTGGGAGGTTTCCAGTGACAGCTTCCCCAGAGCAGGGAGAGCCAGCCCTTGGAGCCACCATTTCCACCACACTGTGAGCTGCTTCCTGCCCACACCTGGACTGGCTCCAGCCCTGGATAACGTCCCTTCAAACCCCTGGGCAGTAAAGCTGGGTCTGAGAAACATTTTTCTGTTGAAGGTGGTCAAACTTTCGGTTGAACGATCTCACAAGTCTTACGTTAATGAAATTGTTTCTCCTTTACACTGAGTTGAATTTGAGGGCATGGGAACGTGGTTGGTGGTGGCTTGGCAGTGCTGGGGGATGGTTGGACTCCATGATCTCAGAGGGCTTCTCCAGCCTCAATGATTCTGTGATTTTTAAATACAAAAGGAGTAGTTTAGGTGAGCTCTACTCAGCAGTAACTGGGTTAGACACCAGTGTTTACAAAGGTTAGTTACAACACAGGTTTAGTCTGGAGTTATTCACCACAGCACAAGCGGGCCCGAGCTGGATCCTGATTTCCACAAGAGGTGACAAACTTGGAGCACAACAGGGATCACCCAACACTCTCACTTGGGCAGGTTCCCAGAGCTCCTCAGCCAGCTCAGAAGGGCTGGATTCAGGGAACAGCAGCTCTGGGAACATACCTGTGCCATGGGGTGTGGGGGGGTTCAGTGACTCCCTAGAGGTACAAATCCTGTTCATTCCTGACCATTCCTGCCTGATAATATTGCAGTTAAACTGTGGCACTCTCACCTCACCCCATCCACTTGTACTTTGGAGTAACCAATCCAGTGGTGATGGCCAAAAGCTTGGAGTTACAGAGTTTTGGTGCAGCTGGGTTGGGAATATTGCAGGAAAGATGTGAACGCCTTCATATTCTGCAGTCCTAAAAGAAGCAGCTCTGAACTCAGCCTCTCTGCCTCGTTACAAACTGGTTCTGTGTGTGAAGAACTTGGTTTAAGGGAAACCTCTGACTCAAAGTTAAGCCTGTATTAACCTGGAAGTGAAACTGGAGGACTCTGCTCTGGAAACCTTTCCAGCAGGTGTGGAGAAGGTCCCCCCTGGAGGAGATTGCCTGGGAACATCTCAGGGTGCACAAGAGAGAACGGGAAGTATCTGTGCAAGGAACAGTGCCCACTGACAGGAGAGAGCAGGACAGCTGGAGAGGAGGGACAGTGACTCAAAATGGAAACGTTTTCCTTCATCTCCCCCAGAGAAAAGTGTGAAAGGAACTCACTTTCCCATTGGGCTGTTTGGGGACCCCCTCTTTTGCTGCGGCTGCTTTAGGAGCCACTTTAGTGCCCGCGCTGGGTTCAGACCTGGGCGCGGCGGCGGCTGACTCTGGCCTTTTCTCTACTTTCCCCTGGATGGAGACAAAGCCATGATTTCAACCAGCAAAAGCAGAAGTGTGGGCAGGAGCACAGGAACACGGATGAACCTGGTGCAGCAGGTGACCCAGGAGAACTCCTTGCATGCTCTAATTCCCGGGCCAAGGATAATCCCATGCCCGGGAACGGTGACACCGAGGGTGGGAGGGCACGGCAGCGCCCCGCTCGGGGTGCAGCGGGCACTCTGGGGGCACACAGCAAGGATTCAGTTCTCCATGTCTCAAAAAGCTCCTGCTGCCCTTCCTCGGGATCCAAGTGACCCCAGGACACTGATCCTGCCAAAAAAATCCAACCAAATCCCTGGGGAACCCAAGAGCAGCGCAGGACCAGCTCCTTCCCGTGGAGGACGTGGTGCAGAGAGGGAGACAAAGACACCCAGGGCTGACCTGGGGCTCTGAGAGCTCTGCTGGACACATACCCCAGGCTCCCAGCTCAGATTCCACCCCCACACACACCGCACTCAGCCTTTGAGCTCAACACCTGGTTTAGTTTTTACCTAACAAAAGGCAGGTGCACCCAGAGAGTCCAGCTGAGCAGAAAACTGAAGGAAGATTTGCAGGTTTCATAAAAATTCAGCAACTACCTGAGAATATCCATTGTTTTGCTAATTTAGATGCAGGGAAGTGCAGCAGAACCTGCATTTTTGGGGGGGCTCAGCATAAATCTTGTATTTCACTAACCTACAGACCAGTGAACAAAAAAACCCCAACACTACAACATCCTCAGACTCTAAAAACATCTCAGGGTAAATAAGACTACAAAAAAGGACAATTTACTTAACCTTGTTAATTGCCTTGCAATTGTTAGGATTTAATAACTCTGTGGAAATATTTAGAAAATTAAGGACAGTGCAATTAAATGCAAACTGAAGTCCCTTAAGCTGACACAATGAGGGCTGTGCTGTGCTGCTGCACAGCCAGGAGACTGCTGACTCTGAGGATAAATCCATGCTGTATCGATGCTGTCTGGGACACACAACACCCAGCCAGGAGTGCCCTTGACTTTAATGTGCCTGAGAGCAGATTAAGGCTCCCAGCATGGAACGTGCTCCCTTGGCAGCAGATTAAAAGTTCTGGGCCGGGTTATTCAGCACCACAGAGCTGCAGCAAAGAGAAGTGGAAAGATCTGTCCCACCAGGGGGGAATCACAGCCCTCTGGCTGCTGCTAACACACGTGGCCAGGCCGAGGCTGGGCTTATACAACAGCTAATGAAGGTTCTGTGGTTCTGCACAGCCACCTTGTTTAAAGCTCAGCAGGGGCTGCGGGTGTATCCTGACACCTTTATCCTTTCCATGGCAGATACTGATGGTGGAAGTGCCATTTAAGAGCATTAAGAGGCAGTGAAAGCCCCAAGTTTTATCTCTGTTAATGGTTTTTCAGCACTACTCTCTCTTTATGGCCACCACAGGTGATCCCAAAAGACACATTTCATGTCAGCTTTGGGCCTGACAAGTTGGACAGGGAAAGATGCTGTGGAACTTGCTCCTGAATCCAGATTTCCCTCATCCTAGTGCACATTCCACCTTCTGTACCATTCAGCAGACTCAGTTCCTCTACTCAAAGGCAAAGGCTTGGAATATAGACAAGATTCTGAGCCTTCCACACCGAGCTTCTGTGGCAGGCCCTACGACAGGAGAGCAGCAGCGGAGCTCTGGATTCCTGCAGGTATCCCAGGGAGCAGGGGCTGGCTCTGGGGGTGGGTCCCACCCTGTGGCCCAAGCAGGAACCCGGCGAGGAGCTCTGCAGAGCGTGCTGAGAGAGCAGCGAGGACACAGCCACCCAGCCAGCAGAGCCCCGGCGCCGCTGCGAGCGCGGATCCCCGGCCGCAGGAGGAGCTCACCTTCCCTCCCCCGGGCTGGTGCTTCATGTTGTCCGTGGAGCCGATCTTGGAGCGCACGTTCTTCAGGTCAGGGGCGGAGGCGCTGCTGGCCGGGCGGGGCGGTTTGGAGGCGCCGCCGGCTTTGCTGGCGGCCTTGGCCGTGGTTTTCTTGGCGTCCGCCGACACCGTGGAGGCCGAGGTGGCTTTGGGCGCACCGGCTTTGGGCTTGGGCCGGCTGGTGGCCACTCCGGGCACGCTGGGAGCGCTGGAGGCCGTGGTGGAAGGAGTGGTGGCACTGCTCTTGGTGGCATTGCCAGCAGCACTCTTGGGGCGGCTGGGATCTGCTGCGGGATCGCGGGGAATGCGGAAGGGAAGGGGGAAAACGAGGGTCAGAGCCTGTTACACAAACTGCCTCAGTCACCCAACCCCAGCATGGGCTGGGACCTTAAAGACCACCTCACTCCAGCCCTGCCACGGGCAGGGACACGTTCCACAGCCCCAGGCTGCTCCAAGCCCCGTGCAGCCAGGCCTGGACACCCCCGTTCCCAGAGATGTACAGGGACCCCCTCAACGACCCCAGCCCCAGACCAAGGGGATTTGACTCAGACTGAGGAAACAGCCG
The DNA here is from genome assembly GCA_013397755.1 of Cnemophilus loriae. Taxonomy (NCBI): domain Eukaryota; kingdom Metazoa; phylum Chordata; class Aves; order Passeriformes; family Corvidae; genus Cnemophilus; species Cnemophilus loriae. The sequence goes on along the minus strand of VZTF01007180.1, from coordinate 258,989 downwards.
CGGGTTGTGCACGGGGAGGTTCAGGTGGATATGGGGAAAATTCCTTCCCCAAAAGGGCTGTCCGGCCCTGGCACAGCTGCCCAGGGCAGTGGTGAGTCCCCATCCCAGGAGGAGTTTCAAAGCCACGTGGATGTGGCACTTGGGGACATGGTCGCGGCGGCCTTGGCAGCGCTGGGGGATGGGTGGGCTCGATGGTCTTGCAGGGTTTTCCCAGAAAGGATTTCCGTGAGTCCCTGGCGAGATGGAAAGTGAGCACTTACCTGAGGGAGACTTTGCAGAGGTTTTCTTGGCGTCTGCCGGCTTCGCGTCCGTCTTGATCGCTGCCAACACAAACAGAGCGGGGTCAGAACGCCAGGGGAGGATCCCTGCAGGATCTCAGCCCTGGAATCAGCCCAGGGATTAACTGCTCTGTGTGAGCACCTGGCTGCGGTGCTCCTGCTGGCACCAAAACCCCCTCATGGTTTGCAGCCAAAGCACCAATTCACATCAAACGATCCTCATTCGGTGACACCACGCACCTGGGGATGGGTTGCATTTGGTTTCTTCTCAAATTAACTTCCTGAATCTGACAGCACTCACTGGGAGTATTTTAATCCTGCCCCACCATAATTTCTTAAAAAAAAAACAACCAAGCAAAAAAAATACCCCCAAAACATTTCCTTTCTTTAAAAAGTACCAAAAGCAACCCCACATTTGTCCTTGCCCAACCTTGCTCTCATTGCCAGACCAGTCCTACCCTGTGCCAATTTTCTTGCACAGGAGTTATTGCACATATTTTGGCCCCTATTTTAATTGTATAAACCCAAAAATCAATCCCTAAACTGAGCTGCCTTTGGGCAAAGACCAACGATCATGACCTGATTACACTGCACAGAGGACACTCTAAACCAGGCATGCAGCCACACTTCTCCAAGCAGGAGAAAACCAAACACCAAATTGATCAAGGCAAAAACCATGGACTGAAAAATAGAAACAGAACTTTGTTTTAAGGAACTCTCTGATCATGAAATTGTAGAGTTTTTACCATCAGTGATGAGCAAGTTTGGCTTAAATCTGCTTCATTTCAACACCCAAAGGAAAGCAACAATGAAAAGAAATAATAAATGGAAAAGACCTAAGTTAGAAATTATGAAAACCCTCATTTTTTAATATTTAATTCCCATTAAGTCTCTGATTTTTAGATAAACTCCAGCAGCTGTCAAGGTCCTTTATGGAATATCAATACCAAAAAGACCAAGGGGAAGAGGCAGATAACTACAGGCCAAGTTAAGTCTGGATCATTCCACCCTGACTTTGCTAAAAGCATTCAATTAAACACCCCAGATAAGATTCCAGCTAATGAGGTGAAACCCATTTGGATAATTTAATAAGGCCTAAAGGACAGATACATAATTAATAGCAAACACTTCAAACAAGGGGCTGGCAAACCAACCTAATTTCATTCCTCGAGACCACAACTTTAACTGGGGAAACTGCATGGGCAGAACAGACTTAGGTGTATGTACAAGGCAAAGGAATATTATGTTACATTCACATGCAGAGAGATGTTATGTCTGCTGGTGTCGGTGGGGAGCCAAATGCTGAACACTTCTGTCTGTATGAACATGAGCTGGTGAAAACCCAGACAAAGCCCCTGGGACAATGGTCTGTGGTGACAGACTTTGATCTGTGCCTGACCTGAAGGGCTGAGCGTGGTCTTGTACAAACATTAAAGTCATTTCCACAGGGAGGGCCACAAAAACTAACGAAAAAAAGAAAATTAAAAATCAAAATATCAATTCCTGCATAATCCATGGCTCTCTTTTAGAGAGAGAGAGAAATGACTGGCATTTAATACCTGAGAAAGTGAAACTATATCATGTCAAACCTGGCCTTTACACACACATTTCACGTGAGACAGTGACTGAAACTTGATGGCAGCTCAAGGCACACAAGGAAAGCACCAGCAGGTGTCCTGAAAGAACATCTTCAGCCACCAACACCGTCCTCACCCCAAACTTGGGCTCAACACTGTGTAATGAGAAACTAAATTCATGGATTCATTAAGGTTGGAAAAGCCCTGCAAGACCATCCAGCACAACTGTTCCCCACCACTAACCTGTGTCCTCAAGTGCCACATCCACAAGGCTCTGAAATCCCTCCAGGGACGGGGACTCCACCCCTGCCCTGCGCAGGCCATTTTAATGCCTGGCCACCCTTTCCACGAAGGAACTTCCCCAATATCCACCTGAGCCTCCCCTGGCCCAGCCTGAGGCCGTTCCCTCTCCTCCTGTCCCTGTTCCCTGGGAGCAGAGCCCGACCCCCCTGGCTGCCCCCTCCTCTAAAGGAGCTGATCAGAGCTGTGACCCCCAGAGCTCCAGGTGTCCCCAGCCACATCTCACCCAAAGCAAACCAAAGCAAACCAAACCCTGAGCGCTGGGCTCGTTGTGGTTCCCTTGAGGCCCCAGGGCACCGTCCACCCTCTGTCCCAGCCCTGCTGCCACCTCACCCAGAACAGGACTCCCTTCTCTTCCCATTCCTGCCTCTGCACATTTGCAGTGCCTCCCCATGGAGTCCCTGCAGCTGACCTCATCCTCCCTCACCCACACGGCTCTGCCTGTGCTTTGGCAGGGTCCCACCGCGTTCCCGGTGCCACAGCCTCTTCCTCTGCACATCCTGCCTGTTGGAACAACCTCCCCGCAGCTCTGCATCGCTGCCTCCGTCTCTTTTCAAATGTCAGCAGCAAACGCTCCTTTGTTTGTGGCTCAGTTTGGGCAGGAGCAATGGACCCAACTCATTAGAACAGATCCCGCATTCCTGGGCCCCGCTTTGCCTCCAAGACCACACAAAATGCATTTTACCAGGATGTCCACGGGATCAGACGGGATGCATGGCTCTTGGAATGTGCAGCACCTTCTCTACACTTGATTAATTACATTTTCCCCCAGAGCATAAAATCTGGGATGTCCACCAGGCCGAATACATCCCAACACAGCTAAAACATGACAATTCCTTTGGGAAAGCTGGGCTATGAATCCATGCTTTGAGATTCAAACCAATCCGTGCCATTTTACACATTTATTGGCAAATTTTGCCACTGAGGCTCAGTCATTTGGAAAGACTTGAGAAGACTTAACTATAATTTTATCTGATGTTAAATCTCTCGAGCTCCATTAAAAGCAGTGAGAACAGTGTTAGTTTATCTAAAACACTGCTCAGGTTTCCTGTTGCACTCCTGGGAAGTTCCCTCTTTAGCAGCAGTACGAGCAGGACACAGTTTTTGGATGAAGCTGATGTGATTGCAGCTCCAAATTCTTCCTGCTCTGCTAAAAATCCTCCACTTTTGCTCAACCCTTTTTGGATTTCACACACCAGTTCAAGTGTTTAAAGTCCTCTTCCAAAGATTTGCTTTCCCAAGCTTTTGTTTTATTTTATCTGTTCCTATGGAAAAATACAGAGGGAGTAGAATCCCCACTCTTAAATCAAGTGTGTCCAGTAATTGAATTAACCCTGGATCACACAGAGCTGATCCAGGTTGGCCCTGAAGGGAATTTGGGAGAGGAAGCCCTGGAGAGAAAGACATTTGAGCTACTGTCAGAATCCAGACAATGATGGAGTGGCTTTTGAACATTTCCAGGTGTGGGGACTCCACCCCTGCCCTGGGCAGCTGTGCCAGGGCTGGACAGCCCTTTCCATGAAGAATTTTCCCAATATCCAACCTGAACCTCCCCAGCACAGCCCGAGGCCGTTCCCTCTCCTCCTGTCCCTGTTCCCTGGGAGCAGAGCCCGACCCCCTGGCTGCCCCCTCCTGTCAGGGAGCTGTGGAGAGCACCTGGTGCTGCTCAGACAGGACCTTGCTGCTGCTGAAGGACAGAGTCCCAAGGGAAAACCAGGGAGCACTCACACGTCGGCCTCTTGGGAGGAGACGGCGCCGTGGTTTTGGCAGCAGCCGCTGCCGTCACCGGCGACGGCGCCGTGGTCCGGGGAGCAGCAGAGGAGCTCCTGGCAGGAGTTTTAGGAGTGGTGGAGGATGGAGGCTTGGAGAGGGAGGTTCTCTTCTCCGTGGGCTTCGCATCCGCGACCTGAAACGGAGCAGGTGGCGTCAGAACAGCCGGAATGGCACCGGCAAAGCACCGCGCCCAGCGTCAATGGGAAGTGCCAAAAAAGGCTGAAATGAACACAAATTGCTGAAATTCTTGAACACTTAATTAAGCCTGGCACTGCTGAAAGGTTATAATGAATTAAAATATAATTAAGACGTGCAGAAGCCAGTGATGGTGTGGAGGGCAGGACGCGGAGCACGGACCCTGCGGAGGAGCAGGTCCCACCCAGGGCTGGCTCAGGTTTGCTGTGTGGACCCTCTCCAGCTGGGAAGGAGGTTTTGATTTCTGGATAAAACGGAACCATCAGTGCACCAGCAATGCTCCTGTGAGAGATTCCCATCCTCCAGGAGCAGGAATGGTTCCTAAGCTGGAATTTGTTTAAACACTGGGGACATGAGAATCGGGTCCATCCCTCACTTGGAAAACTCTTTCCTGCTGTCCCTGGTAAGGCACTTGTTTGTCAACTGCCTGATCTCTGAAGTATGAAAATACTGAGTGAATGCATGGCAACAAATCTGATTTTATCAAAAAGGGACTCAGAATGATGCAAACGTGAACCACACCAAAGTCAGATAAAAGCACAGATTTACACCTGGGCTTTCATTTGCCTTCTCTTATTTTTAGTTCTAAAAGACAGTAATTTGAGCTTAATACAGCAGGAGTGGTGGTGTTTAGCCATCACTGAAAGCTTCTGAAATAGATTTTGATGTTCCCTTTTAAACTTGAATTCCTCTTCTCTGTAAGATCACAGTGAACATCCAAGGGACATCTCCCATCCCTAACACACGGGGATTCCCTGCTTATCTGGAACATGCAACACTGTCCATAAATCCTCTCTTTTGGGGAATTACAAATCTCCAACATTTTCGAAGTGCTATCAGTCCTCTCTGTGCAGTTCTGCAGTGACCAGACATCAAAAAATGACCATTGGTGGGAAATACAGAGCATTCACATGGATTTTTCTTCAATATTCATATCAAAGGTCTCCAATCAGGTTTCCCATGTTCTTGTCTGGATTTAGGAGTTGTATAGAGGAAGAATTCCTGGCTGTGAGGGTGGGGAGGCCCTGGCACAGGGTGCCCAGAGCAGCTGTGGCTGCCCCTGGATCCCTGGCAGTGCCCAAGGCCAGGCTGGACGGGGCTGGGAGCACCCTGGGACAGTGGGAGGTGTCCCTGCCATGGCAGGGGGTGGCACTGGATGGGCTCCAAGGTCCCTCCACCCAACCCAGCCTGGCATCCCTGATTCATGGCAGCTCATCAGGACAGTCACAGCACTACGCTCAGGTTTAATTCTCCTCTGTGGTGACACAATTCAGTGCCAGGGACACGATGCCATCCCTGGGAAGCTGCTCCCAAGAACCCTGCAGCTCCCAACACGCTGAATCCCATTCCTGATCTCACCCTAGCGCAGGAATGATGTTCTGCCTCGTGGGTGAGGGCTGGGAATCTCCCCTGTCCGTGAGCCCTGGGTGCTCCCCCAGAGCCAGGCAGTTCTTACCTTTGGTTTAGTCTCTTTTGGAGTTAAGGTGGAGGGACGGGTGCTGCTGGTGCCGGGGCGTTTGGAAGTGGTGCCTGGAGTAGGACCTGCAGTTGGGCTCGTGGGCTTTTTGTTTGTGCCCGGGGTGGCCGAGCTCGGCCGCTTGGGGCTGGTGGTGGCCGAGGGCTTGGCTTTCACTGCTGCCGGCTTTGGAGAGGAGGTGGATGCAGCAGGCTTTAGGGTTGGGCCAAAAAGCAAAATCCAGGATAAAACCAAAGAAATACAACAAAAAATAGCGCATTGTAAACCAAAACATTGAGCTGCAACAACAGAAAAGTGATATTTTAAAGGAAACAAATAATAATAATAATAATAATAGTAATAATAATAATAATAATCAGCTTTCTGTTTTCTGAGCACAACAAAGACTGAAACGCAGCAGCCTCGGGGGCTGGGGGATTCTGCCATTCAATTCCAAACCTACGGGATTTATTCCAGCAGCATCGAAAGCAACAGAAGGAATGGCTGGTAAAGCTGGATTAGTAATTGGGTGCTCCTGGCATCCAGAGCTACGTGCAATCCACAGGCCGTGGCTTTCCAATTACGGGCACACGGGGATTGCGAGCTCCAAATCCTCATCGGATCAGCTCCCGCGGTCACACGGGCTGGGCCTCGAGGGCAGAGAGCCCCTGGCCCCCCCAGCCCTCCTGGGGACACTCGGATGGGACTTTGCTGCGTGCTGGAAGCTCCTGAGAGCAGAGCTCCGAAGCCAGAGGAGCCAGGCCCTGAGCAGGACTCTGCATGCACAGAAATGTGCTGCGAACAACTCGCAGAGTATCGCTGAGCACCGGTGTTACTACACGTTTACTACATGTTTACTACTGCTACAATCACCAACACCAACCAGGGAATTCACTGAAATAAAGTTTCCACGCTTTTATCGAGGGCACTTCCAGTCCCCCTGGCCACAGGCTGGGCCGTTGGCAGCTCTGAACTGGAGGGGTTTGCTCCAGGGAAAGGGCTCTCAAGTGGCAGCTCAGAAAACAGAATTTGGGCTGGCACAGCAAAGGAAGCAGAAAAGCTGGCAAATAAAACCCATGGAAGCGGAGATGCCCAACAGGGAACAGCTCCTACCTTGGTCTTCTTCTCCGGGCTGGGAGGGAGCTCCTTGTTGGGAGGAGCTGTGATGTCGTTCCCAGTCACGGCCTCGGCTGCTTTGGGCTCCTCTGGTTTGGCTGGAGGGAAGGAGGAGGAATTCGTAAGTTTAAGCTTTTTTTTTTAAATATCTATTTTTTTAGTTTACTGTTATTCAACACAGCAGCAGCAGGAGACAGAACTGACACAGCACAGGTTGGTATTAGTGGGAGATTTCCTAAACCCCAGAATACCTGCAAGAAGAAAGATTTTCCCTGTAACAGGACAGGTTCATCCAGATGCTGTTAGATTCCAGTGTCTCATATCATCCCAGTGGGAAAAGCCAGACAGCAGATGAAGGAAACCTGTGGTTTAATTTAAACAGCAAATCTTCTCATCTTTCAAGTTGTTCAAATAAATTGTTGGAATATTAATGGTGAAGTTCTGACTTCTTCCAGGTTTTACACTTATCCTGGAGTGGGGCTCTGTTCCCAACTATCCCTATTGCTACAACTGCTCCTGCTCAACCTTTCTTCTGCCCACATCCACAGGGTTCAGCTGGAGCCCTCCGTGAGCAGGGAGGATTCCCAGCAGCCGAAGGGAGCAACGGGAAAAGTCACACAGGTCACAGGTCCCAGCCCTGGGACTCCAACAGCACAAGGACGTGGAGATGCTGGAGAGATACTGAGGCCCCAGAGCTGCTCCCAGGGCTGGAGCCCCTCTGCTCTGGAGCCAGGCTGGGACAGCTGGGAATGTTCAGCCTGGAGAGGAGAAGGCTCCAGGGAGAGCTCAGAGCCCCTTGCAGGGCCTAAAGGGGCTCCAGGAGAGCTGGAGAGGGACTGGGGACAAGGGATGGAGTGACAAGACAAGGGGGAATGGCTTCCCACTGCCAGAGGGCAGGGATGGATGGGATACTGGGAAGGAACTCCTGGCTGTGAGGGGGGGGAGGCCCTGGCACAGGGTGCCCAGAGAAGCTGTGGCTGCCCCTGGATCCCTGGAAGTGTCCAAGGCCAGGCTGGACAGGGCTCGGAGCAGCCTGGGGTAGTGGAAGGTGTCCCTGCCCAAGGCAGGGGTGGAATGGGATGGTCCTTAATGCCTCTTTCCATCCAAACCATTCCAAGATTCCCATGAGAGCAGTAACATGGAGATCCCAGTCTGGCAGACAGGATCTCACTGACCCCTCGTTGGAGCTGTGTCACAGCACAAAGCTCAGATTCAGTTCCAAGAAGTGCCAGTTTTCCTTGTGATTGTTCATTCTGGTCACTGTCACCCGAGTTGTGACACTGGGTGGGGACAGTGAACACACCCAGGCTCTTCTCCGAGGGACAGGAGAGCAGCACCACCTCCTCATGTCCTTTGAAAACCCAGAACCCAAAGCAGTGTCCAGCCACAGCAGCACCAGCACTGCCCTCTAACTCAACAAAACGTTCATTTTGTAGCAGCTTTCCCACGTTTTCTCCACAGATCTCTGAAATCCCACAGCAGCCCTTGGTGCTGCTCAGCACCACGGGACAAGCAAGCAGCAGCTTCCCTATAAATCACTTCCAACCCCTCCTTCCCCGCGGTGCGGCTGCACGACCGCACTGCCGTGGGCTCCCTTGCGCTGCAATTCCTGTGGCATTCGAGTTTCAGGCACGATCTGCTGCCAACAGCCCAGCACAAATTCCTGCATCTCCCCTGTCATCTGGGGATTCAAATCCAGCGTTATCCGTGTTGGACGCTGCTTTTTATAACCCCGCAACAGATTGTGACAAGCCCAGGGTAACAATTCCAGCTGTAAACAGCCTGTTCTCCTCATCTTTTGGAAATTACTATTTCTGTTCCCCATTTTCCTGCTTGTCAGACTTGACAGAAGCGTCTCAGAGGATGGTTCGGTCCTGGTACAAACCAGGAAAATATAATCAACCCGTGCCTCCCTCCCACCAGAGTATGGGCTTGTTGTTCTTTATGTTCTGACTCCAGGATAAGTTCAGGATCAGCCTTTTTCCCCTTGCATTGGTTCAACCCCTTCCTACCCATTTGGCTCTCCAGTTCTGCAGTACTGAGTTGAGCATCCTGGCCACATAAAAGAGGCTTGTGAAGAAAACCAGCAAAATGTAGAGGCTGAACACCTGATTTAGTGCAAAATTCTTAGGAATTGTGTCTGTTCACCTGGAAAACCCGTTTTTATTGCAGCTGATCTGTACTGGCTCCTCTCTACCTGATTCCTCCCCTGCATTTCAATAAACCTTTATCTTCCCCCTCGTCTCACTTGTCAGTTCCACCCACAGCAATGCCAGCAGGAGCAGTTGTTGTCAGCAGTTCCCACTCCTGAAAAACAACCTCCTGCCCATTCCCTTCTCTCTGCTCCCAGGAATGGCTTCATTTGGAATCCTACCAGTCTCAAATATCCCCGACATCAAGGTGACTTCCCGTCTGCTGGAAGTTGCTGTCATTAATTATTTCAGCTAATTCAGCACCAACATTAAACCTCTGGCTGATGAGGGGTTGCAGCATCCACACCATGAACTCCCTGGATCAGGGAGTGCTCCCGCAACTTCCAAAGGTTCAGGATTTGAACTCCAGCAGCTTCCACGTTTCTGAACCAATGACAACATGAATTTCATGGTATTTCGTGTTGCTTAACAGAAGGTGAATAAAAAACAGGACAGGACACAGGGAACGGCTGTATCCAGAGGGCAGGGATGGATGGGATATTGGGAAGGAATTGTTCCCTGGGAGGGTGGGGAGGCCCTGGCACAGGGTGCCCAGAGCAGCTGTGGCTGCCCCTGGATCCCTGGCAGTGCCCAAGGCCAGGCTGGACAGGGATTGGAGCACCCTGGGACAGTGGAAGGTGTCCCTGCCCATGGCAGGGGGTGGCACTGGATGGGCTTTAAGGTCCCTCTAACCCAAACCATTCCATGATTTTATGAATTTATGTAGTAATAATAACAATAACAAATTATAAAATAGTCGTCATCATCATCATCCAAGGAAGGTGGGTAGGCAACTTCCCTACTTGAGGGGCCGTAATTCAGGCTCCATCTCTCACAGCCTCTGATATTCCAGGATACACAACCCTGCACCATCCCCCAGGGATTACCGAAGGACAGGTTTGGGGTTTAATATTCATTTGTCCTGTGCTCATCAGGACATTTGCTCTCATTCATGGTTTAATTACGAGGGTGTTCTCAGAGCGGAGAACTGGGACCATTTCCTAGTTACAAGGAATATCAGGAAAAGCTGCCAAACCTTAATCAAATTTGTTCATTAGGCTGCAAGAATTATTTAAGATACTTTTCAGTTTGCTTGCTCCCCCAAGCACAGCAACAAGCCCCTGAAAGATATTTGAAAGGCATTTTGTTGGAGCTGCAGCAGGGGCTGCTGTGCCCCGAGCCGGCTCCTCTGGCTCCTCGTGCTGCTCATCCGGCCCAGCTGAGTCAGCACCACAGCGGAATCACTCCCGAGGGAAAGGGGCTTCAAGGAGACAGGGAAGGACATTCCCATCTGGCATCTTCCACTCACAACTCCAAGGCACAGCCGTGCCATCAGGAATGTTCTCTCCAGTGCTGCTCGCTGCGATGGCAGCGTGCTGTTCAGCGCATCCATCCTCATCCCCTCTCCTCACCGTCCCTGACTCACTAAACATGTTTCTAATGGTGAAAATCACACTTTTTGGGATGTCTCAGCTCACAATGTCCAAGAGCAACTCTGGCACAGGGTGCCCAGAGAAGCTGTGGCTGCCCCTGGCTCCCTGGCAGTGTCCAAGGCCAGGCTGGACAGGGCTTGGAGCAGCCTGGGACAGTGGAAGGTGTCCCTGCTCGTGGAATGGGGGGACTGGATGGGCTTTAAGGTCCCTCCCAACCCAAACCAGCCTGGAATTCTGTATTTAAGTGCACCAGTGAGAACAAATGACTCCACAATAACCCCCAAACCCACAAACTCCAGGATTTTGTTTGGGTTTTACAGGCACCAGTGAGAAAGGAGCAAACTCCTAAGTGGTCTTGTGTGTTCTGTAACAGCAACACCAGGAGTCCTCCAGGCACACTCCGTGGGCTCAAACTCAGCAGCATTCCCTGGAAAAGCCCCACCCCAGTGTCTGACCCTCTTGCTGGTGGAGCCCTGCGCTGGCCATGCTCCGTGGTCAGCTCCAAGTACGTCCCAGGCCACATTCCCAGCCCACACCCAGCTCTCCAGGCTCCCGTGAGGATGGAGCTGAGCAGCCCCAGGCCCACAACAGCTGGAGGTGGCACACATCGGATTTCTCCCATCCATGCCGGGTGCAAGGCTGGCCAACGCAACCCTGAGCTGTAGAACACTCAGCCAAAACCACCCACACAGCCCGAGGCACCAAACCTACATTTGGCAAAGCCCCACTAAAGCCAACAAGTTAAAAAGCCTAATTTTTAAATAAATTTGTCACCAGAAACCGGATACTTGCCATGGCTGGATGAAGGACCCAGTGAACAACACCATGTGAAGTTTGGATAGAATTGGAGTCGGAGGGAACAAGACTCAGAATAAATTAGCAGTGGTGATTTTTCAGAATAACTAGTAATAACGAGATGAGCTGTGCCAAAACTACACCCAGAAAAGCAAGATTTAGCTCCTTGTGCTAAAAAGGAACAACAGTCTTCCTGCAGATCTGAAAAAGGATGGAAAATGTAACTCTGAGGTTCGCCTTGCTGCAGCAGAGTGAGCCACCAAACGCCACTAATGAGCGATCTCTAACTCCCAGAGCCAAGCCTGGGGCGGTGACGCACGCGGAGCGCGTGGGGCCGACCACTCAGCCTGACCTGGGGTGTTGGCAGCCACCTGGAACGGGAACTTCGGGGCCTGAGGAGACTCTTAACGTGTTTTATCCAGAAACTCTCGCTTCTCTACTCGCTGCCACTCTCCTGGTGGTTCCTACCAGCAGCTGAGGTACCCTTAGAAGAGATAAAACCTGATACAACACAGCCAAAGTGGGCGAGGCAATGGCTTTTAGAGTCTTTTTTCTCCTCAAAAATAACAGAGGTAGAACAGCTCCTTTATCAGCTGTGGGAAGACCAAAGGTGCCCCTCAAGGCTCAACATTGAACAGTCTGTCCCTTATTTCCTTAAAACCTCCCTGTCTGGACACGGAGTCTCTCTCCAAGGGTTCCTGCACAGCTCTAATGCAGCTCAGCAGAACAACATCCCAAGGAGCCTTTGAGCACATCCTGCAAGTCAATCAGGGATTGCTGAGGCTGGAAAAGCCCTCTCAGACCATGGAGTCCAACTGTTCTCCCAGCACTGCCAAGGCCAGCACTGCCCCATGTCCCCAAGTGCCACATCCACACAGCTTTTACATCCCTCCAACAATGGGGACTCCACCACTGCCCTGGGCAGCTGGGCCAGGGCTGGACAAGCCTTCTGGGGAAGAAGTGGGAATGGCTTCCCACTGCCAGAGGGCGGGGATGGATGGGATATTGGGAAGGAATTGTTCCCTGGGAGGGTGGGGAGGCCCTGGCACAGGGTGCCCGGAGAAGCTGTGGCTGCCCCTGGATCCCTGGCAGTGTCCAAGGCCAGGCTGGACGGGGCTTGGAGCAGCCTGGGACAGTGGAAGGTGTCCCTGCCATGGCAGGGGATCTGAACTGAATGAGCTTTAAGGGCCCTTCCAACCCAGCCCATTCTGGAACCCGGTGACGTCGGCAGTGCAGCTGCAGGGACATCCCTCAGGTGACACGGGAACACTGAGCAGTCACAGGCTGCAGGGAGCCCAAAGAGACTCCAGAGTCTTCATCCATGGAGACACTCACAGCTGGGAGGGACACACCTGCATGGTCCAGGAACAGCCTCCTCTGCTTGCACGAGGCTTTGGGCCAGGGTTAAACCAGTCCAGCCTAAGTGACTCTTGTCACAGCTGCACAGAGGGGGTGCCCACCATGCCCACAACTCCTCCGATGGATTCCTGAAGCCAAATCCTGATTATGGATAACTATACACAGAATTCCTAACCAGAAAGAGAAAAAACCCATCTCATCCACTCCTCGAAAAAACACCTCTCTGTCCATCCTGTGAATTCCAGGCTGGAAACCACCTGCCTGTCCAACAGCTTCTCAGCACATGCAGTCATTTCCCACTGGAATAACAGGACAACGCAGGCTGGAAGGGCTGAGGGGAGGTCATCTTCCCCAGTCCCCCACTCCAACTACAACACACTGCTCAGGGTGTGTTCAGTCTTATTCTGAGCATCTCCAGCAATGGAGATTCCACATCTGGGGACTTCTCCTCCAACATCTGATTACCCTCCTGGTAGAAAAAAAAGCGCTAAAATCTCACAGTTCCAAATTCCTGGCAGAAGCTGTTTTACAGCTTTGCTGAAATCTCTCACAAGTCGCCCAGCTTGGTTTGCTTTCAGCTGCTGCTGCTATTTTCATCTGCTGACCCATATTCTTATCCTGGAAAAACAGAACTGTCTCCTCTTGTTCACAACTTCCCTGTCATTGATGACTTTTCAGACAGCAACCACAGCCACCTCCCTCTCCATGTTCCCTCTTCCAGGCTAAGGAGTCTCATTTGGCCACTGCCTGTGCGAGCTCCTCCACTACAATGTTTTATTTACCAGACCTCTCATTCTAGAGAGCCTGTGGAGGATGAGGTGTGGATTGACACACTGCACTCAAAGGCAGGCACGTGGAATCCCAGAATCCCAGAATGGTTTGGGATGGAGAGACCTAAAGATCATCAGCCCCCTGCCATGGGCAGGGACACCTTCCACTGTCCCAGGGTGCTCCAACCTGGCCTTGGATCTTCCAGGGATCCTGGGGCAGCCACAGCTTCTCTGGGCACCCTGTGCCAGGGCCTGTCCATCCTCATGGCCAGGAATTTTTTCCCATATATCTTAACCTGACCTTTCCCTCTTTCAAACACAAAGATCTTTAAATTGACATAATTTTTTTCTTCTGTTCTCTCTCTGAATTCCTACAACTCCACTTGCTGGAGGAAAGCCACACAAAAGCATCCTCATGCCACCTACATCCTACAAATCCAGTGCACCAGAGTCCCAGCTCATGTGAGGTGATGCTGAGCTGAAGCCAGGAGGGAGCAAACACAAACCTTCAGCCTCCCAGAGCCCTTCACCTTCAGTTTTGTGTAACAGCTCTCAGGAAAGCTGCAACTGTGTGTGAAAAAACCAAAACAGGCAAGAAATCTGAAAAGCTTTGCTGTTTGTGTTCCCTGAAGAAGTAAAATGAGGAAAAAGCACTTACAGAAATGTACCCAGGAGGATCTTTTTAAAGTCAAACCATGTTACTGCACTGTTTTATAAATCACAGCACTCGGAAGCAAAGCCGGTGTGCAGCTATTCCTCAAACACGAACCAGCAGCGTAAGCAAGAGCGAGCATTCCCAGAAATCCATCCTCCATGTCAAAACGAAGACCCTGGTAGAACCTATCTTGGGATCCTCTCAAAAGGCCACAAGTGTTCCTGTTTTCCAGCACCGTGGCAGGCAAAGGCTCCAGGGAAGATCCAGGTAATGATCTGCAGCCCCGTTCTGCTTTTTGGGACTGTTGCACCTTGTGTCCCATCCAGAGGGTGGCTGGACAGTGGAACAGCTTCCCAGGGAATGGTCACATTCCCAACCCTGCCAGAGCTCCAGGAGGGTTTGGACAGTGCTCCCAGGGATGCACAGGGTGGGACTGTTGGGGTGTCTGAGCAGGGCCAGGAGTTGCATCAATGATCCCGTGGGTCCCTCCTGCCTCAGGACATTCCCTGTTTTTCTATGATTCCTTTCTCCCTCTAACAAACGAGCATTTCCACGGATATTTGAGACTGTACCCCCTAAATGACACCCCTCCCAGCTGTCCCTCTGGAAGAGGCACTGGCTGCGTGTGACAGGTCCCTGTGTCACCTGCCTTGCCCCCGGCTGCTGCTCCGGGAGGGACCCGCAGCTGCAGCCCAACGTGAACCAGGCCAGGCATCATCCCCAGATCCCCAGCGAGGGATATTCAGCAGGCTAAGCTGAACTAAAACATCACTCAATGAAACAGCTCCATAATTCTCATCGGGATTAGAGTCATCAGCTGAAAATCCATTAAGAGAAATAGATTAAGCAATAAGGCAATGACCATCCTTGTCTTTACTCTCCCTCTTGAATGTAAACAACCCCTGGAACAAAACCTGCCCGTGTGGAACCACGGAGAGGCACCAGCTCCTTCCTCATCCATCAGCACCCCGAAGGAGTGGCTGCATCCCAAAACCCACCCTCAAATAATGCCTTTTTGTGTAAGGCTCTTATAGAAAAGTATCTACAAATACAACAAATCTTCGTTTGGGCAAAAATACAACCCTGAGCTGCTTCCTCCTCTCCACAAAAGGCTAAATCAACATCTCCTGCTTGACCCAAATACAGAGGGCTCAGCATTTTATCTGGCAACAAATGCAACTCAATCAACGTGGACATTCTCCCTTGTTATCAAGAACGGAGAATAAACCAGATGTCCTCTTCGCCTGCATTTGTAAACCTAAGGCTCCAGGATTGTTAAGACTCTATTTTTACCCCAGCAAGGGAAATCCTAAATCAGAACAACCTAAAGTACCTCCGATGTTTATCCAACAGGGCATGAACTGGAACTAAGCAGCTGCTCCGAGTAACACCTCCCCATCAAAGTGACCCCACCAGCAAAACCACAACTGAGCTGAAGCTGCCTTAGGCAGGATAGCCAGTGAGGAGGAAGGAAGAAACAGGGCCTGAATTCCTCTTTCAGCCTGGCCCTAAAGCTGAACATTGGTGAAACCTCAGAGAATCTCCAGGTGGCCACTCGAGCTTGGGCAGTGCTTGGGCCAGGGGACATCCAGGGTATTTACATGGAATTAAGAGATTCCCAGCCTGGTTTGGGTGGGACCTCAAAGCTCCAGTGCCACCCCTGCCATGGGCAGGGACACCTTCCACTGTCCCAGGCTGCTCCAAGCCCCGTCCAGCCTGGCCTTGGACACTGCCAGGGATCCCGGGGCAGCCACAGCTTCTCCGGGCACCCTGTGCCAGGGCCTCCCCACCCTCCCAGGGAACAATTCCTTCCCACTATCCCATCCATCCCTGCCCTCTGGCAGGGGGAAGCCATTCCCTGTGTCCTGGCCCTCCAGGCTTTTTCTCAAAGTCCCTCGTCAGCTTTTCAGTGTCTGAAGGCATAAAACTGCAATGCCACACTGTTCAAAATGCAAAATAAAGACAATCCTGTCTCGGAACAATTAAGCACAAAGGTGTCACTAATGATCCAACGAATCCCAGGTCAGGTTCCTCAGTATCTCCCAATTCCAACCAGGCACCGAGCAGCTGCAATCACTTCTGTCTTTTCTCGCCTGTTATAAACATGATTTCCTGTGCTGAGGAACCTGCTAGCCCCCAGCACCACCACTGCAGTGCTGGCTCCTTACAGGCAGCTGGGCTGACATTCCTAATCCCACCATTAACTTAAATCAGTGCAAACCTGAGGCTGGGGCTCTCACACCCTCGCTGTTGCTGGAGTCTTGGATTCTGTACTCATCTAAACCACAATGTTCTGCTGAAAAAAAATCCTTCAGGAGAGTTGGAAGTTATGGTGGAATTTATGGATTATAAAGAAACCTGAGTTGGAAACCCAGGGCGGTTTCCTGATGCAAACACTGAGCTGGTGGCAGGTGTGACAGACCCAGCCTGGAACTCCTGGTGTTTCAGAGCAGAAAACATTTCAGGGATCTGCCAAGGAAGGGAGAGGAGGCAGAAGGTGAAGGCAGCGGTGAAGGACATCACGTGTGGCAGTGACACCACCGGAGGTGACGCTGGGTACAAATAAATGCCAATAAATCACACAACACTCAACTGTGAACAGGGTCAAACCTGTCCTTAGTGCTGGGAACAACACGGCCACTTGTCCAGGGAGATCTGATCCTAAGGAACTGAGGGAGCTGGGCAGGTCCTGGGGCTCAGCTCTGATCAGGACTAATCTGCAGCCAGGATCTCCTGGCTGAAAATACCCACTGTGGGCACGCGAGGGGTTTGACCGGGAGCGCCTTCGCGGCAGTTTTTAAAAGGAAATTAAACTAAAATTAAACTAAATGTGCCATCGCCAGATGGGCTTTAAGGTCTCTTCCAGTCAAACCATCCTGGGATTCTGTGATCACACCAACATCCACTTGTCTGCAAGGAAGAAAGGGTTTATGTACAGTTGTACTAATTCTGTCTATTAAAGGAACACAAGAGGAGCAGATATTTAGCAAATAATCCTACAGCCCTGGGTGGGCAGAACCAAGGAAGTCTGCTTTAAGTGGAGATACCATACAAATGACTGGAATCAGGTTGCACAATTCTTTAAAGCATTTTTAGGATGAAAAAAGGTGCAAGTGACAGAATTCGTTACCCCAGATGTGAGTGCCGAGGTCAGGGTGAACAGACAGAGCAGGCAGAAAAAGACAGGGATTAACAAAAAGCAGGAAAAACCTCTTTCTGTCAGATAAAATCGATCCATTGACCACTTTGCCCCGTGACTGGAGGGAGATCTGCAAGGTGAGTGCCAAGATGAGGCAGGGGAGGCTGATAAGGACATCAGGATCTGGGAACTGAGCCGTGAATGAAATGCACAGGACAGATTTAGCACCAGCTCCACCTTCCAGCCAGCGCTGCCTGCTCGGGGCAGTTATTTTTACTGTAACCACCTCTCTGCTGATGAACAGGGGAGAGGGAAAAATCCTCAGCACAGAAAGTTTGAAAGCTTTTCAGGAACATCTGAGGAATTTCTGTCTGGTTTCTCTTGCAATCTGAAAATCCTCTAGATCCCACATATAGAAAACATTTAGTTGCCTTTACTGCTTTGTTTGCTTCCAGGAGAGGATAAATCCAGAGATTTAAAGAGTAAAAATTACAAAGAGTAGAAAACAAGTTAAAATTCTATGATATTCATGCCTGTGAGAGCTCTGCCAGCTCAGTTATCTCTGTATCAGCTCATCCAGACAAGTGATTATAAGGATGACAAACAAGCTTTTAAAATAAAGATTGTGAGCGCAAAATTTTAAACCAAACGCTAAAAAACCCTTGGCAATCTGAATAAACCATCTGCAAAACACAACCCAGCCAGAACACTCGGAGCACTCCCATCTCAGTGACCTTTCCATCACTGATGCTCAGCCCCTCTGGGGAAAACATGTCAATCCACTTCAGATGAGGTTTTAGATGTTTGTCTGATTTAAAGATCCCACAGAGCTGTGCTTCCAAACAGCTGCCCCTTGAGCTGGACAGAATTCACCAGCCAAGCCAAACTGGGGTTTCCAGTTGCCCAAAATACGAACCTTGTTACTGATTTGTCTTGTTATAGTTAAACCTTGGCGTCAGGGCAGGTGTCAGCAAATCCCACCACGCCAAAGAACTGGCACATGGAAAGTGTCAGCAAACCCCTAAAACTGTGACGTGAAAGGTATCATCAAACCTCAAAAAACCTGGGACATGAAAAGTGTCAGCAAACCCCTGAAACTCTGTGACATGAAAGGTGATGGCAAACCCCACCACCCTGAGAACTCTGAAGAAAGGTGTGCACAAATACAGTAATTTTTGGTTTTTCTCTGTCCCACATTTGCTGCCAACATCTCTTTACTCCTGCCATGTTTCAGTTTCCATGATGACTGATGACCCTTTAACGTTTAGGTACAAATTTGAGCCCAGGTGAACACAGAACACGAGGGTCTGACCTGAGCCCAAGGGAACATCCCCAGGTGTCCCATCCAACCTCGGCTCCAGCCAGGACCTCCCTGTGACCACCACAGGAGAGCTGGTGGCTCCCAACTGCCTGCCAGGAGCTGACAGCTCTGCTCAGGCTCCAAGGAGCCAGGGCTGCACTCCTGAGGTGCTGCCACCACTACAGCCACCACTTCAGTCCCAGCTGCCTGAGCTCGTTAAAATCTGTCCCTCGAGCCGACCGCGAGCAACCAGGGAACACTGAGAGGATGGAAAGGGAAGAATCTCCTCATCTTCAACACCCCATCCCTGGAAGTGTCCAAGGCCAGGCTGGACAGGGCTTGGAGCACCCTGGGATAGTGGAAGGTGTCCCTGCCCATGGCAGGGGGTGGCACTGGATGGGCTTTAAGGT
Source organism: Cnemophilus loriae (assembly GCA_013397755.1). Lineage (NCBI taxonomy): Eukaryota > Metazoa > Chordata > Aves > Passeriformes > Corvidae > Cnemophilus > Cnemophilus loriae. The sequence continues at coordinate 240,241 of VZTF01007180.1, read as the reverse complement.
CCCTCCAACCCAGCCCCTCCTGGGATTCTGTGGTTCACTGAAAAGGTGAGACATGCTGGCACATCACAGAGGGGAGGTTTGTACTGCCCAAACCTTGTTCCACAGCTCCCCAAACACGAGATGGAAACTGAAGAACCTTAGGGAAATAATTAGAGAGAGCAGAACTCTAATTAGGCACAGCAGTGATGAGTGACCGCTGGCTGCAGGGCGATGACCAGAGCCTGGCGCGGGCAGCGGGAGCCGCCCGAGTGACCATGGGGTGTCACTCACACACCACAAACTCAGAGGAGAACAAATCCATGGCGTGAGCACAGACAGCCCCTGGGGGCTGCCCTGCCCCGCTCAGAGAGCTCAGCTCCCCCCAAGTGTTTTGGGGCTCTACCTGAGGAGCTCACCCCCCTGCACACCTGTGTTTTACCCTCCCCTCCCACGACAACGTGACAGTTTCCATTTCACATCAGCCCTCCGAGGGTCTGACAAACCAGCTGGCTACAAAACGATGCAAAAATTGTCCTGAAAATCTTTTGTCTTTATCCTTTGACACATTTTCTCTCCTCTCGTTAATGTGGGCGACAGACAAAGCACAAACACCGTCCTCGCATCCAAAATCCGGGAAATAAAGCAGGTTTATTGCTGGCTGGGGCTGGCAAGGGGGACACAGAGATGTTGTTCCAGGCGGGAGAACAAAGATTAACTACTCTTCTCACAGATTTTAAAACCGGGAAGAGTGACCTCATACACCACAGCACTATTGAAACAACAAACCCCACAGAATACAACAAGCTGCTATTGACCCTTGGAATGGGAACGGCTCCATTCAAACAGGGGGTTTGGGAAAGAGCTTCCAGAAAGTCACAGGGAAATTCCACTTTGAATTTCAGCACCGGGAAGAGCTTAACTCCATAAATCATTCCACCCATCGCTCTTGTGCTCTCCTCAAACAGAAACAGCAAAAGGTGCCAGAAGCTTACGGGAAAAGCACAATCCACAGATTTTTTTGGCAGGGGCTGAAAGGTTTTAACTTTGATATCACGCTGCTGTCACAATACAGCTCGTGATCAGGGGGTACCTCTGCTCGGGGGAGGTGTGGCAGGAGGGTACCCAGCGGAGACCGCTGTGGACCAGGAGAGACCGGTGCGGATGCCTGTGGATGCCACGGATTTGAAAATCCATTGCTCAAGTTTAGGATCCCAACAAGCCACTAACAGCTGCTGCTGCACCAGATGCTGTGCAACCAGCCAGGCAATTAATTTTTCCCGTTTTCCCTCCATTTCTATCTGTGTAAAAATGCATCCTTTGTTCTGACTGCCGAGCACGGCCGGTGCCGGTGTCTCAGGTGCATCCTCCGCCCACCCTGCGCCTCCGGGCTCTAAAGTCACTCGGCACTTCCCAGCCCCTGTCTGCTCGCTGCCCAGGGAGGTAAAAATTAGTAACATACCATCACGTGGTAAATCTCCTTGCTTGGGAGACGGAGAGCTCTGCACATTGCTGACCTCGATTTCCTTTCTTTCCAGAGGAGCCGTTTTGCCGGGTTCCAGCTCGGCGCCTTTGCTTTTGGGAGCATCGAGCCCCGCCGCTCCATCGGTGCCGTTCCTCTTGTCCCTCTTGCCCGCCGCCTCCTGCCGCTCTTTGTCCTGGCTGCCGAGCTCGGGGATCTGCTCCAGCTTGCTGTGGAACACGCTCGGGCTGCCCAGCTCTTTCTTGAGCGAGTTGCTGCCGTTCCACTCCTCTCGCTTCTTGGCCGCCGGCTCCTCTCTCTGCGGGGCCGGGGGCTGCGCGCCGGGGCCGGGCTCGGCGGGGCTCGGCGGGGCTGCGGGGCCGGGCACCGCCGCCTGCTGCTCTTCCGCCACCGTCAGCGACCTCTTCATCGGGGAGCTCGGCTTGCCGGCCGTGGGGCTGCGGCTCTGGGTCAGGCTGCTATTAGGAGAGAGCAGCCCAGTGGCGACGTCTTCTCTAAGCACCGGCTCAGGGTATTTATCGGCCAGGTTAAGGGTTAGGGGCACCGACAAGTGAGAGCACTCTGACATCGCACGCCTCATCGCCTTCCTCTGGTGGGCAGCCCTGGCCAGCAAACTGCCCTCACAGCCCAGCTGCTCCTCCATCTCCTCCTCCACCTCCGGGCTCTCGCTCAGGTCACTGCTTTTGGACTCGTCCTGGGCCAGCTCCACGGTGGTGGTCGGAGGGGCTGCTTTGGGTGCGGGACTGGGGGACGAGAGCCCGCTCTGCCCGTACTTGTCATTAACCACCCCGAGGACACAATAGCCGGGGGCTCCATCTTTTTTCACGGCCGCTTCTTTAGACCCCGGATCGTTCGGCAGGATAGGGTGGAAATTGGGGTTCCAGACACTGATTTCCTGCTCCTTCATGTATTTGCTGGGATCGCTCTCCGACACGGATAGATGGGGCAGCTTTGGCTCTGCCTGGCATTTGGTCTCCATCCCAGCCTTACCCACGGCTTTCTCTTGGTCGGTGATGGCTTCATTTTTACCCACTCCAGGACCGGGTTTTTCGGCTCCTGCCTGTCCCACGCGAAAATCGGTCGCTTTAGGGTTCGCGAAGTTCCCTTCTGCAGAAGGAAAGGTTTCCGAAATCAAGGACCAGCTCTCAAGGTGACCTGCAGCCGCCTGGTATTTCTTGCCCGGCACCTCAATTTCTCTTTTGTCTTTCTGAGCTATTTTTAGCTCTTTGTCTAGTTTTCCCTCGAAGAAGCAGAGCTTGTCCTCATCCGTGAAACCGGCGTTCTTAACGAGCCCGTCCTTAATCGGTCCCCCCGAGTTCACGTTCAAGCCAATCTCGTTAAGCTTCCCCTCGGTCCTCTGCCACTCGAATTCGGTTTTGCCGAAGTCTTTCGGGGACTCCATGCGGTGGAAGGCTGCCGGGAAGCTCTCGGGGCTCTTGCCCTTGCCCAGCGGGCTGTACTCGGAGAGCGGGGCCGGCTGCTGGTTCGACAGGGACATCGCGGCGGCTCCGCTGGCTCGGCGGCTGCAGCGCTCGGCGCGCCGGGCTCGCTGCCGTGACGACACAGCGTGCCCCCGGTATTCGTGACAAACCCCGTCCTCCCCACCCCCTGCGCCGTCGCCTTCACTTACTGCAGCCAGCCACTAGTTCAAAAGAAACCGGCAGGTTGCATCCTTTTGTGGAGAATCCTCAGGAATTCGCTTGGGGAACGCGGACGCCCGGCCCTGGGCTGAGGCTGGCGTGGGTTTAATCGGCTCAGGGGCAGGGTTTTTCTGTGAGCAGCCTTTGGGGGGTCCCGACACTTTCGGGGGGATTTCGGCCTCTCCTTTTGCTCTGCCAAACTCTGCTGTGATCGATGCTTTTATCAGTATCAATTCCTGCTGATGAGCCATTCCAAGAACACGCAGGAACCAAGGTCAGCAATTCCCCCCGCGAACAAAACCAAAACACGGCCCCCCCAGCCCAGCCCCGAAAGCACAGTGCAGAATGAGCTCTTTCAGCACAAGGGCTTTGTTTTCTGTGAATTTTAATATATTCTTTTGGAGTCAACAGTGATCACAAGTCCTGCTGTAATGAGGATTTCACAATTCACAAACCGGATCGCTCCCGTAAGCAAGAGGACAAAGCTGAAAAGGATGGGATGGGACGTGTTTGCAAAGGTCCTGGAGTCTCAAATACTGCAAGATTCATTTTAATGATATTTTTTTGAACGTGAACATATCTTACAATATTTTTAGCTGATTTAAAGATCCCATATATCTGTGTTTTGAAACGGCTGCCTCTTGGGTTCCACAGAATTCGCCAGCCAAGCCAAACCTGTGCCCCAGTTGCCAAAAATATGAACTTCATTGCTTGTTGTCCTGGTTGCAGGTGGATTTTTTCTGTCACACTGCCTTCACACCAGCACTGCACACTTTGTGTTGATCCATCCCAACCCAGCCTCACCACCTCTGACGTGCCCCACTCAGCCACCTCTGCTCCTGCACCTCCACAGGGCTTCTCCAGCTGGGAGTCTTGATTTGGACACCATTCCCCTGGTTAAACTGGGCTGGAGGTTGCTCAGAGGCTGCATTAGCACCAAACTGCAGATTCAGCTTTTATTCTTAAGTGTCTGGTGCAGCTTAATCCTTGACTGAGGCAGATTTTGCTCTCTGAACCAGGATCACAACACATCGACCAACCCAGATATCGACACACTCCACTCTGGAGAAAATGTCCTTAGAGCTCATGGAAAAGGCCTCCCCTGCTCAAATTGAACTGAGAGAAATGTATTTTTATACCCAGAGCCTGCAAGTTCCACTACGCCCCCTGAATTGAACCTGCTGTGAGAAATGCTACAATCCACACATTTATCTGCTTGTATTTAAGCTTGGGATTTAAGGCACTGCTATATTTAAAAACAATGACTAAGGAACTGTAAGTTATATGAATCTTTCCTGACAGCCTCTAATTAACCAGAATAGTTCCACCCACAACCTTCACTCCTCAAAGAGCCTCAACAATTTTTCTCTGCTTTAAAATATTCCGAGGTGTCTTGCTGTGGGAAACGGGCTCTCAGCTCACGGCTCGTGCTCTCCCTCCTCCCTGATGTAGGACTAATGTTTGCAAGCACTTGCTCACTCTGAAAGTACTGACTGTGCTCCCCAGTCTGGCAGGTCCTGAGTTCCTCTAATCCTGTGTAATTACTGTTATTCCTCCATTGCTCACTCAATCCAAACCAAGACTTTTTCACAGGAAATCTCAATCCATCAGAGATCCCTTAAAGCACTTCCCCAGGAGCGAGGGCAGCCCTGTAAAGCTCTCTGAAACCACCTAGGAGCTTTTGATTTGACTTTTTTTTTTTTAAAAAGCAAACATCTACCATTTCTAACAGAGGAGAAAACCCTCTTTGATTTTGGGGCTGGTACTTCAGAGCCTGGGATGACGGAAGGGATTTGCATCACTGGAAAGAAAAGCCTGACTCCATGTCAGTGTACAGCCAGGAACAGCCCCCGCTGCTGCTTTATTAAATAATATTTTCTAATGCAGGAAATGAACCACAGTCAATACCTGGGATACTCAGGAGCAGGAGCATGCTTACTATGAAAAATCTCCAAAGTCATCCAGTATTTCATCTCTCAGGACATTAATGGAGGTAATGCAGAGCTCATTCACTGAGAGCTTTCCAACAGCTTCCTCCTGCCCACAGCATGCTGCTCCCAGATCCCTCCCCAGTTTCAGTGCCTTGGCCTCCATCTTCTACCCAGTTAATTTATTTTAATTTCCATTTATGAATATTCTGCCTCTGAAGCTGTGCCACGGTGGTTGTGCAATGCTTCCAGCAATGCCAGGAATCGCCACTCGCAAGCCGTGACCAGCAGCTCTCCTACCAGAGCTTTGCTCTGTTGTTCCTTTAGATTCTTATAAACCTTAAATTCTCTGAAGAATTAAAACGCAAACTGGTCAATGAAGATCAGCCAGAAAGGGTGGAAGGATGTTCAGAATACAGAGTTGGGCAGATTTTGAAAGGTGACTCAGACAAGGGAGGGTCTCACTGGAGCAGAGCTGGGTTGGAACGGGGGGGTCAGACACCCTCAAAGGAGCCCCAACCTCTGCTTTTACCCTCAGTTCAGCTTGGAGGGAGATTTCATCCTCTTCAAGTACCAAATCCAGGGCTCCCCACTCCTCTGAGCTCTCCACCACCTTTCATGTCAGGCAGGAGCAGTGACATCATTACAAGATCCTGTAAATCAGACCCCGGTCCAACCTCTGGACGTGGAACTTCTCCCACGGCCTGAAGCTCCTCACTCCCTCCCAGAGGTGAGAGCAGCCTGTTCACGAGAGGAAGGGTCTATTTTGCCTGTTCACATCCTTCTATCCTCATTAAACCCTGTCCTTCCTTGCAGGTAGAGCTGACAGAAATCAGCCTGTCCGGGACGCTGAGCACGCCCTGCACAGTCTCAGTCCCAGCACCAACCACCTCTGCAGCCACTCAGATCTACTGGGATGCTTTTATTGATCCTTTTCCAAGGGCAGCCATCCCCAAGCGATGCCTGTGCCCTCCCTGGGCTGCTCCAGGTGGAACTAGGCTGCGCCAGTCCCCGGAGCAGGCGGAGATCACTACATCCCACGTCAGCTCTGGTACCCAATCTGCAGCCTCCCAGCCTCAGCAGATGAATCAGCCTAGTGCTTCTATTTTTGCTTCACTCCCGAAGCTATTACTTATCCCTGCTAATGCTCTGGGTTTTTTTTGCTTTAATCTAACACAATCGTTTCTGTGCAGCCTCTTGCACTGGTTTCTAAGGCAACATCACTTTCCAGGATGATGAGCTCCTCCGTGCCAGCGTTGTTGGTGTGGTCTCTAATTAAGAGTTATTACCAAGAACAGCAATCAGAGCCATGAGGACACGCTCTGTGTGTCCAGGAAACTGTGATTTACACACACCCCCTGCCCCGTATGCTCACACACACACACACAGACACACACACACGGGTTGTGGAACCAGCCTGACACCCCTGCTCAACTCACGCTTCACTTCTTCCCACAGGCTGCAGGAAGCCAGGCTAAAGGATAAAACTGGAATATTTAGGATTCTGACCATCAGAACTTTGTACTACAAGCTTAACATTGCAAAGGTGCGAAGTTGTACAAACCTTAAACACAGCCTCATGTTTTATAGGACGGGTCATTTACAGATCAAATCCTGCTTTAGAATTTACATCAAAAATCGGAGATCAGCCAAAACCAGAAATCAAATACACTCAGAGTGTTTCCAACTCAATATTTGCTTATTGTGGGGGTATTTGATAGTGGAAATCGAGAAGAGGCAAGACAAAGTTCACCGAATGATCCACAAGCCACAAACCGGACACATCAGCCAGGGAAAGAGGCTTGGAATTCAGATTTCCCCAGAAAGTTAAACAGCATCACTGAGGAAATGTGGTCAGCAGTCTCAGCCTGGCACAATCTGCAGCCAGAAGTGGATTTGTTTCACTCCCAGCTTTTCTTGAAAATCTGAGTGTCAAGGATGAGCAGGAATATAAAATAAAGGAAGGAAATCAACCTCAGGAACCTCGGCCAAGGATGGCAGGTGCCAGCTCCAAGGGAGAGCTGGGCACGGCAGCACCCAGCTGGAGAGAAACCAGGAGCTGGTGTAACAGAGTAGGGAACCAGCTGGGAAAAAACAGGGGCACCTGCAGTGGGATACAGCTGCTTTGGGCAACCTGGAAAGAGCACAGAGCTGTGGGGTGGGACAGGACAAGGAGGGTGGATTTAGATGGGATTTTGGGAAGGAATTCCTGGCTGTGAGGTTGGGGAGGGACTGGAATGGATTTCCCAGAGAAGCTGTGGCTGCCCCTGGATCCCTGGCAGTGTCCAAGGCCAGGCTGGACAGGGCTTGGAGCGACCTGGGATAGTGGAAGGTGTCCCTGCCATGGCAGGGGGTGGCACTGGATGAGGTTTGAGGTTCCTTCCAACCCAAACCATTTGGGGATCCGGCGATCCTGTTGGATCAGAGGCCCCTGAGCACCCAGCATTGCACAGCTGCACCTCTGGAAAAACACCCTGTAAGCTCAGCTCAGCTTTTAGCCAGGGACAGAACCAACACCTCCACAAAACCTTCTGTTTGAGCTGAACCAAACTCACATCAGGGCCAAGGGCAGGGAGAGCAGCTCATGGCCAAGGTCTCCTCACAAATCCGTGTAACACTGACAGGGAACTGGCTGCTGACACCGTGTGGGGTTCGGTTCCCTCACACACCCCACTGGGATAATTAACAGGTCTTTAATTAATGAACAGGCTGCAATATGATGACTCTGACCATTTCAAAAGCATTATTAGAGCACCTCTGTTATTATGAGTTCCTCCACCACGACTGCTGATGATCTCAGGATGACTGGGCTGCACTTACACATCCTTCAGCCCCTGCCCTGATTAGCACAACGTTAATCAGCTGATGAATTCCTGTCAGACAAACCAAATTACAGTTTGGGGTCCCACAGGAGAGCTACGAACCTGATACGAATGAAAGGTTACTGTGCAAATGCTAAACCCACTTAAAATAATGGAAACCAGGCAGCAAAAGAAAATACTTACAGCAAGAGCTTCATTGTGGCTGCAAAAGCAAAGCAAATCCTGTCATTAAACAGGGATGGGCATTTCTTGCTTTTAAATGTATTCGATTTGCACACAAACTGTTGAGAAATCTGCCCTGCATCCCACAGGGTCACTGTGGCAATGGGCAGCAGGACAGCCTGGCACGGGCTGGGGACAGGAGGCAGCCACAGGGATGGGGAGGGATGGGAGGGAAAGAGGGATCCAGGCGTGAGATGACCACTCCAGCAGGCCCCCCCAGCCCCCATTTGGGGCAGTAATTCAGGAGCAGACTGTCTGCACCACAGGGTGGTTGTGCAATGAGCTCCCTGCCCGCAGCACTCAGCTCCGAGCTGGCCCTGGGCTGAACAGCTTATGCAAATCAAAATCCATAAGAGGATACAGCCCCCAAACACTGAAACAAATTAATTTCTTTTTTTTAAAATCGACTGTTCTTAAAGGACAGATTGAAGAAAAAAGTATCTTTTGCAAGTCTCCCTTTGAAATAGAGCTTGAGGAGCAGAGAGAAGGGGAGTGTCAGCAGCAGATCAGAATCCAACGGCCCAACCTTGGCCGAGGAAAAACCTTCCCTCATTTCCCCCCTTAACCATTCCCCAGCACCCAGCCAAGGCACCTCCTTGGAAGTACAGAATTTAGGACCCTGCTTGTCATCTCTAATTCCCACTTTGAGTTTTAATTCACACAAGAGGCAACACAAAGGTTCAGTCACATTGTAAAGGCTGATAATGCCTGTCATGGTTCTGTTATCAGCTCAGCTGCCTCCTGACATTAAAAGGTATAAAATAATTTTCCAGGAGACTCTGGGGCAGTTCTTCCAATGGCAACGACAACAATGAGAAGCTGAAATAAACCCAAAAGAGGGATAAGAGATTAAATTCAAATTGCATGATCAGCCTTATAGCCAATGTTCCTTAAGCTGCACAGTCCAAAATAGAAAAAAAAATAAAATTACAGAAGTGTGCAAGGCCTAATTTACAGGAGATGGATCCAGCTTCCGTCAGAGAGAGGAATCTGCAGCATCACAGTTGCCATGACTCCCGAGGGAGCTGTACCACAACTCTGGGACCTATTTTAGCAGCACAGACAGGAGCTGATGTTTTTAGGGAAGCATCCTGTTATCCTGGAACACACAGTGTAGGACATGGGAGCCTGGCTAAAGAGATTTCACCACTGAACTTTAGCAGGAGATCCTCCAAAATGCCTTAATCTGGGAGTAAATCACTGCCTGCCCACCAGGGCAAAGAAACTAGAAAGATGGAAAGGGACTCAGGACAAGGGGTAGAGGCACAGGACACAGGGAATGCCTTCCCACTGCCAGAGGACAGGGTTAGATGGGATACTGGGAAGGAATTCCTGGCTGGAAGGGTGGGGAGGGGCTGGAATGGATTTCCCAGAGAAGCTGTGGCTGCCCCTGGACCCCTGGCAGTGCCCAAGGCCAGACTGGACACTGGGGCTTGGAGCAGCCTGGGACAGTGGGAGGGGTCCCTGCCCATGGCAGGCAGTGGAACTGGGTGATCCTTGAGGTCCCTCCCAACCCCAGCCATTCCAGGATCCTGTGAGGGTACCAGGTGTGGGGTATGAGCCTCCCAGTCCTGCCTGACCGTCACAGGCGAGGTGTTGGCCAAGGTGTGGCAACAGCTGAAAGTGCAAACCCGCTGAGCGTCCCATTGTTACGTAACAGGAGCACAAACAGGCACATGGAGGGGACACACAGTCCACGTGACACCTGGACTTTCACAGCGATCTCCTGGACCCCTGCAGCTCTGCCCAGGGAAGTGCTGCAATCACCAGCCCTGCAAATGGTCACAGAACGTGTGGATGTGGCGCTGGGGAACGTGGTGGCCTTGGCAGTGCCGGGGTTAATGGCTGGACTTTTCCAACCTGAACAATTCCCTGATTCTCTGTCAGCAAACAAGCACAGGCACCACAGCCAGCATCTCAGCACCTTTCCCTTCACTGATTCCTGGGCTCAGCTCGGGTGCGACTGATGCGCGAAGTCCCAGCTCCGGCCTCGGATGCGCCCCGGGCACTTCCACACCACTTGTGCCAACTGAGGGATTCAGCCAGGCCTTGTGGGCGTTTGCAGCTCGTGGAACAGCTGTTCCATGAAGGGCCAGGCACGGATGGAAATGGAGACAAAAGCCTCAGTCACATATCTGGATCTCTGGGAAGGGGCTGCCCAAGGAGGTTTGGAGTCGCCACCCCTGGAGGTGTCCCAGGAAGGCCTGGACGTGGCACTCAGGGCTCTGGGCTGGGGACAAGGTGGGGATCAGGCACAGGACTCCAACCTTAATGATCCTGGCATTCTGGGATGGCAAAGCAGCTTCAGCTGCTGTGGGAACACAGCACCAAGAGTTCCAAAACAAGCTCAGTCATGGAACCAGGGAAGCTCCTGAGCTGGAAGAGACCCACAAAGATCACTGATGCGACTCCTGGCCCTGCTCAGACACCCCAGCAACCTCACCTTGTGCATCTCTGAGAGCGCTGTCCAAACACTCCCTGAGCTCTGGCAGCCTTGGGAATGTGACCATTCCCTGGGGAGCCTGGGCAGTGCCCAGCACCCTCAGGGGAATTCAGAGCTGGTCCTTCTGAGCTCTTCTTAAAAACCCCAACAAACCAACTGTTGAATCTACAAAGTGTTGAAAGGATGATAGCAATGGAATATTATCAATGCCCTGAGTAAACTCAGGTCAGGACAACTTCCAGGTGCAAAGTATGTGCCAACTTACTCACAGGCTGCAGTGCTACTCGGAGCCAGGACTCCTCCAATCCGTGCACGGTTACCTGTGCAAGATATTCAGGAGGAGCTTTTCTTTCAAAAACTCCTGGCAGACAATGGAAAGGCTTTGAAGAAATGTTGGTTTTGTAAAAGATGCTGCCTTCAGCTTTCCCTTTGTTTTGTTGCATCATGCACCAAAGAGCATCACTTCTGCAGGCACAAGTTCATGCAGAGAACACCACTTCCACTAAAATAGAACTACTTCAGGTTATGCAACACTCATTAAAATTACAAAACCTCTCAAAAACCTGACCAGCATGTTAAGGCACTCTGGAGCTCGGGGTCTGGTGAGTTAGTGGCTGCATCATGCAAACTGGCAGCAAGAAACTCCGCAGGAACACGAACAAACTTTCATGCCTGATGACAAGGCAGAAATGGAGAGCGCCTGAGGGCAGGATAAACTTCCCGGCCCATCTCGGCAGAGTGGGGTTCACAGAGACGCCAACTCTTTCTGAGGAAGCTTTAGAAGGAGCACAAGTACAAGAATATTGGTAATTTCATCTCTATCCATATTTCAAAATTTCTAAGGACTGGATTCAGTTCTGTGGGATGAATTCCAGCTCATTTCCTATGAGCACAGGGACCCTGTTCCCTGGAGAACAGCCAAGGTGCCCAGCCCTGGATGCTAACCAGCCCATCCAAAGTCTCCTCAGAGGGATAAAGTCTCAAAATTTACATCAGTCCCACCATTGTTTAGTTAGAGCTGCTTTGGAAAAGGTTTTGTTCTAGAAGGAAACACATTTTGTGGATGAAGTGGCTCAAGGAGGCTCAAGCCAAACCAACTGCAGGAGGAGAAGGGGATGCAGTTGGTCTGAGGTGGGATAAACCCAAACCCTGCAAACAGCAGTGACCCAGAACATTCCCTGCCCCTGGAATCCTCCATCCCTGACCAGGGTCACGGGGATCACTGTCACACCACAGGTCAGGGCCACTTCCACCCTCAGGTGCCAGGAAGCCAACGCAGCTTCACACCCAAAAGCGCCAATTTACCCAAATATTCCACAATATCTGCAAAACTCAATCTGAACGGGTTAAAACCCAACGCAGAGCTCTGGAACTCGGAGCGAGCTGCCAGCGCCCCAAACTTTGGGAATTAGCACTGTGAGCCAGGCAAGCAGCCCCAGCAGCCCCGTCAGAGCAGCAAACACCCCTCATGCCACGCTGGGATGCCCACTCGGGCTCATGCCAAGGCAGGGACACGCAGCAGCCTGGGTTTGCTGCTGGGTTCCTGGGCACACACACACCTCTGTCCGGCTGGGGCCGCGGCGCCGCGGCCGCTCTCGGCTGCTGGGGGACGGCTCTGGCTGGGGCAGGCCTGGCCGCCAGGGCTGGCACCCCTCTGGCCTTGGTGAGTCTCATGTAGCTCTTGAGCTGCTCTGCTGCCTTCACTCTCTCTTTCTTTGCCTCTTTCACAGCTTTCTGTTCACATTCTTCGTCTGCTTCTTTAGTTGGGGCTTGAGATTCCTTTTCTTTGGCTGTGTCCTGAGATTCCTTTTCTTTAGTTATGTCCTGAGATTCCTTTTCTTTAGTTGTTTCTCGCAGTTCCTTTTCTTTAGTTGTATCTTGAGTTTCTTTAGTTGTATCTTGAGTTTCTCTTTCTTTAGTTGTGTCTTGAGAATCCTTTTCTTTGGCTATGCTTTGAGAATCCTTTTCTTTGGTTGTGCCTTGAGGTTTATCTCCCTCAGGTTCTGACACCGGAGCATCCTTCAGGAGAACCTCCCCACCACGAGGAGCATCCTTCAGGAGAGCCTCGCCAGCACGAGCAGGGCCCTCCTCTGCAGGCTGACAGGGACCTTTTTCGTTCTCTTTGGGCCGTTTTTGGGTAGTTTGGGCAGCTGTGCCATGTGCCCCAGCAGCCTCAGGCTCAGTGCCCCCATGTTGGGGTGAGCTCTGCTCGCTCCTCGTGCCCCCGCCCAGCTCAGCCTCTCCAGCTTTCCTGTCCATCCCAGCTCCTGGCCCAGCCTGGGACACAGCTGCCTCGGCTGCAGGTATCCCTGCAGGGGCTGGGGAAATGCCCCCTGTGCCCTTCTCTGCACAGGACACGGCGGCCTCTGGTCCCCCCGTCCCTTTGGCAGCTCCAGAGGCTGCTCTGTGTTTTGGATCTGCCGCCTTGTGAGGAAGCTCCGAGGGAGCCTTGGCAGTGTTGTGCTTTTTATCAGCAGGTTTTATTTCTTTATCGTCCACCTTTGCCACGGGAGAAAGGTCACTTTTGTCCTTGGACTGGCCGTCCTGGGAACCAGCCTCTCTGCTTTTCCTGTCTTTCTGTGAAACCTCTTTTCCAGGTTCTTTGTGTCCCAGACTGTTGGGCTGCTCACGAGATTTCTGGGTCTGCATCTCCTTCTTAGCACCAGGTCCAGGCTCACTGCTGCTCTTCTCTGCCACTGCTTCCAGAGGAGGAGGAGGAGGAGGAAGGCCCCCAGTCCCTGCACCCCCCTCTCTCTGCTTTGGGAGGCCACAGGGAGCATCACCGATGTCACCAGGGCCACTAGCTGTGGTCTGAGCCATGGATTTGAAGTCACTACCTTTATTATTCCAAAGCCTTTGAGGGCCAGTGGGAAAGTTTTTAATATTTCTGTTTTCGTCTACAAAATCCATGTCTTCCATCTCACATTCCAGCCCAGATCCCACAGGAGGCTGTGCTTCACTCCTGTCTGGTTTTGCCTCTAGAGGAACAGGCTGCCTGGAGGCATTTTTAGCCTTTTTACTGCTTCCATCATAACCCCTCTTTTTAGATCTCTCAGTGACTGGGGCCAGGCTGGGATCTGACACTGCTGGATGCTCTGCAATAGGATTTTTATTCCTGCTGCAAAGACTGGCACCTCCTGCTTCAGGTTTGTCCCGAGTCTCCAGGCCAGGAGGAGGGAACATCCCTGCTCCTGCTTTATGCTCCAGCAGAAAAGGCTGCTGTGGGTCAGGCTCTCCCTTTTTGTGCTTCTCTTCACCAGCTGTGTGTGATTTCCCTGGCTCCAGAGGCGAAGCAGGAGCCTGTACCTTGGCAGGATCAGGCAGGTGACCCAGCAGCGCCGCTGGAGTCCTGGAATTCTCTTCACCCTTCTCAGACTGAGTTTGTTGAACACATCCCACTGCAAGGATGTCACCTTGCCCCAGCTCAGGACTGTGCTCTGCCTTTTTGCCTTTCCCATCTCTGCTTTTACTCTTGGGCTTGTCCATCTCCAGCTCCCTGGTGGGACTGTGCGTCCCTGCCCTGTGCTCTGGGAGAGGTTGGGATTTATCTGCTTCCTTCCCTTTATTCACGGGCCAAGTTTCTTTAGCACTGCCTATTTCTGACTCTGAAGTCTCTGTTTTATGGTCTGAAAGATTTGGCTGCTTAGAGAAGCTTCCACTGCCACCCTGGATTTCGGGCTTTCCCAGCTCCTCTGCCAGACTCTCTCTTTGCAAACCAGATCCCTTCTCCTTATCCGAGCTCATTTCCTTCCTGCTTCCAGCCACCTGCTCCTGGCTGCTTTCCCCCCCAGCACCCAGGACAGCTGCCTGCCCAGAGGGACTTTTCTCAGGCTGTTTCCTTCTCCCATCACTGCTCCTCTTCCTGGGTTTCTCTGCCAGCGCTGTCGCATCCGGGCCGAGCCCGGCGGATTCGCCGGCAGCACCTCCGGCCTCACTGCCTTTCCCAACCAAACCCACCTGTTTTGTTGGGCTGATGGTGGCAGCCAGAGCAGGGTTTTTGGCTTCCTCTCTGCTCTTCTCCAACAGCAAAGCTTGGTCTAAAGCTCCCAAATCAGCTGTTTCACCTTTCCCAACATTTTCTTTTGGTTTCTCCAGTCCCAGCTCAATTGGCCTTTGCATTTTAGCTGCATTTTCCTGCAAGCCCCCAGCAGGGCCACAGCCCCCCTCTCTGCCCTTATCACTGCCCTCCCTCACCTTATCAACTGCCTCAGGAAAACTCCCTGCGTCCACCTTACTCTCAAGGAAAGGCTGCTGGAAAAAGCTTCTTTCCCCTTTCTTGCTCCTTCCATCGCTGCCTCTTTTTTTAGGCTTGTCTGCAGGCCAGGCCTGTGCAGTGCTGCCTGATGGGTGTCCCCTGGCAGGAACACTCTGGCCATTTTCGGGATAAGCTGTTTCTTTTCCAGCCTCATCTGTCCTCTCTCCATCAGTGAATTTGCCTCCATCCTCTGAGAGCATCATCTGCTCTGAGAAGCTTTTAATTCTTTTGCCTTTCCCTTCACTGCGCTTTTTTTTAGGCCTGTCCATCCCGTGTGTCAAACTGGGATCTTTCCCACTCTGCTGCTCTGCTGCAGTAAATCCTTTCCCTTTGTTTGGATCAGGGGAATCTGCTGGCGTCCCCCTGCCCCCTGCCTCGCCAGGGCTGGGATGTTTGGGAGCATCGGGAACACCCTCAGCCCTTCTGTCCTGCACAGCTGGAACTTCCCCAGGTTTTGGTGAAACTAAGGCTGGAACAGGAGCTCCAGGAGCATCTGTTGGGGTCTTCAGTCCTCCCTCTGACCCTGTTTTAGTTTCTCCAGCTGCCTTTGGCTCCATAGGGAGCTTGTCCAACACGGCTGCAGCCTCCAGGTGAGGCTGTTTGAGGGATTCCTTTTCAATCCCTTTGCCTTTTTCCCAGTTTTTCTTGGCTGCTGCTTCCAGGGAAGGCTGATGGACAGAGTCACTGGGTGCTTCCTGCCCTGGAGATGGGGATTTAGGCTCCTTATTTTTATGGGAAAGGGGCACTTCCGAAGGTTTGGTCTGTAAGGGAGTTTCTGCTTTGCTCAGATTGACTGTCAGGTCGGCACCTTTTGACTCCTTATCCTCCCTCTTCTCATTTTTACTGAGAAAATCTCTCTCTGTGGGCTTGGTGGGTCCCTTTGCTGTAGCAGATTCCCCCACCTTAGTCTTGCCCACCTGCTCCGAGGGAACCTCTCTGGTTTTGCCTTTAGACTCCAGCATGCAGCTGTCATCTCTCATTCCCTCTGTTTTCATTTCCTCCCTGGGTTTGGCATCCAACGCTCTGGATTTTGGGGCCTGCTGTCCTGGGGCTGGCACGGGGAAGGCATTTTGCTCATCCAGGATATGACTCCCAGTTGTTATTTTAGCATCCTTTGGCACATCCAGAGCTCTGCTTCCTGAGGGCGTTCCGGGACACGCATCTGGATTCTGCCATTCCACCCCAGAGGGAGCATTCCTGGGAGCTCTGGAGGCTGTTCCGTTCCCATCCCAGAACTCCATCCCTCTTGGCAGCTGGTTTCGCCTTTGTTTTGGTTTCTTTTTCTTTTTCTTCACAATGGCACCTTCCAAATCCCCGTTTTCCCGGGGCGGATCTCTGCAGCTCTCCACAGGCTCCGTGGGGACAGTGGTGGCCTTTTTGTGAGGAACCCTAAAGCGAGGGGACGTTCCAGCACCACAGCCAAGCTCCACTGTGGAACAGGGATCTGCTTTGGGCTCAGGACTCTTCTGCTGTGGGAGACCTACGGGATGCTCCTCTGGCACATCTGTGAGAGGCACTGGGGCAGGTTTTGCTCTGCCAAACCCACGGTCCCTGGATTTGGGAGCTTGCCTGACTTGTGCAGTGGGAAGACCTGGAATACAGGAAGCCTGCTCAAACATCAAGGCCGCTATTTGCTCGATAAAAGAAATAATAAATATACTCTGTGTGTGAGTGCAGCCCTCTCAAACTGGCCATATGGGCAGATGTGCGGGATTTTCCAGCACTGGCACCACACCAGAGCCACCCCAGGAGGGCTGGGGTAGGTATTTACCCCAACACCTGTGTTATCTACCCCAAATCCATACATCAGTGCTATTTAAACACAAATCTGACACAGGCTCCTACCCCACCAAAAAGCACCAGTTCTTGTAAGGACATGCCATTGCTTTTTAAAAATGCATTAAGGATCCATTTTGTCTCAGCAAGACAAGATCAGAGAGAGCCTTTTTATATCTCTAGCTGGCATCCTTCCAGAGTGGGAAAACAGAAGTTTAGTGGGAAGATGGGAAGAGAGATGGGGGCAGGAGAGCCAAGTTTCCCCAGCACCCAGGGTGGAAGCAGCGGGAGGCAGAACCTCTGTCCCAAGGTCACCTGCTATGTCATGGGGATCCCTCAGCAGAGTTTGAGGAGAGGAGCAGTCATTTGTCACTTAGCCCTGGCCCACAAATCCTCCTCCACACCAAGTGTGAGCAGCACCAGCCCCTCTGGAGGCTGGGTCAGTGGAGCAGGAGAACATCACATCTTCCTTTGGCAATTACACAGCTTGACTGGGAAGGAGATCCTCACTGGGAATATCCTCGTAAGAATTAACGGTCCTTTTTAATACCAAAATAAAAGCCAGTGCTGATGGCAGAGAGATGAGGAGCTTTGCAATCCTCCAGCACAGCTGTGAGCCAGTCCCAGTGATAAAGCACTCAGAGCACACGGATTTGGGCTTTTAGCTTGAATATGGAGGGAAAAGAGCCTTGGAGAGGACAGGGATCCGAGGGGAAGGGTGAGCCCAGCACCAGGAACACTGAGAGCCACACAAAGACAGTTCTGCTAGCCCAGGTGGCCCCACAGCCAGGAGCAGCAGGTGAAGAGTTCCCAGAGGAGATTTCCACGAGGAAATGGAATTAATATTTATATTATGATTTATATCCTACCTGTGGGCTCCTGCGGGGTTTTCCCTTCCTGAGGTTCCGCGTGTTGGACGTGGTTGTGCTCAGCCTCCTCCTTTTGTGTCTCACCATCCTCAGCAGGAGCAGATTTTTCTGGAAGCTCTGTATTTTCTAGTGCTCCTTTTGCTTCAGCTGGAACATGAAAGACAAGAACGGAAAGCTTTAGGTCTCAGGAGTACAGGCAGCCTGCAGCTAAACCCCCAGCCCTTGCAAAGGGGTTAATTTTGTGTTTAACAGGAATGACGTTTATGAGACATGGTTTTTTCATCTCCTCGTAATCCCATTTCAGCAGCACTTTTATATTTTGCACATGCCAAGGTGGGGGTCGAACATGAAGCAGGGGCTGTCTCAGGGCTTAAGCACAGGGTGAAGGTTTGTTTGGGTTTCTTCCTCTTTGTAATCAACCCAATTCAGACTACCCCAGCTTTTCACTGGGAATTCAAACCCAGAATGAACTCCATTATCAGCCTGGAGTCCCTGGCTAATGCTGATCATCTCGTATTCATCTATACCTTACAATACATTCACACAGCCACCACAACATTCCTCACTCTGCATAATTATACCCAGTTTTAATCTGTACGGCATAATTACATGGGAGAGCAGTTCTCTCTGTAATTAATTTTATTTAAATTTTAAATAGAAAGGAAAACGATGACAGACATTGGTACAACAACTGTGCACGAGGAAGAAAAGGACAAGTTCTGTGAATGACAGCCTCGTGCCAGCACACACTAAAACCTGCTTGAGATCCCAGTTTGGTGCCTCTCCTTTGCTGAGGGCAGCAGGGCAGTGCCCGTGTGGGGCAGGACAAGCCCAGCTCTCCTCTGGGCTGCATTTCCCACCTGCTGGCTCCGGCTGCTGGTTGGTTTTCCCGGGAAGGTGCTCGTCCGGGGGGCTGGGAGGGGGTTTCCTGTCCTTCATCTTCTCTGAGTGATCCACACAAACTTCGGGGACTTTGGATTCTGCTTCCACCTTTGCTGTTACTTCTGCAAACGGAATGTAAAGAATAAAAATTCCTGTTTTTAAATTTAGATCAGAATAAATAAGATAAACTTCACTCCCTCACCTAGCTTTTATCTTCCACAATGAACTAAAGCGTTTCCTCACTTTCAAAACCTGATTTTTAGGATCTTTCTACCTTCCTGTATTGTCTTGCACTTCCTCTTTCATCCACCCACCTGGGCCTCTCAGTCACTACATTCTAGTGTTTTGGGGTTTTTTGTTAAAACTTCTCTCTTGAAATTTATCCTCATCATTAAACTAAAGAGTATTACAAGAAAAAATATCTCACTCCAAGCCCATCCACAACCAATCCACACATGCTGCCTCTGCCCAGGACTATTTGCTGCACTTTAGTAATATAAATATAAAATAAATATAATTTTGGAGAGCAGTTTTCTCTCCAGAGGGATGGTGTCCCTGGAGAAACCCACACGGCACAGCAAACCTGCACATGGAAAACCAAACACGCCCTTCCCACCACTTCAACACCTACAGTCATCCCAAGGAAAGGTCCCAAAATGATCAACTAAGCCTTTGAGGCTCTTCAGAAATTGTTTTCAAGAACCTCTGTTGGCAAACTCTGTGTCCTACAGGATTTGGGAGATTTCAGTGAGAGCTGAGGGTGGTGGTGACACAAAGCCAAGCATCAGCAGGGATGAGCCAACACATCTCCATGGCTGTCCTTAAACCACTCAGCACTGTTAAGAATGGCCAATGAAAATTAAAAAATCATGAAAAACTCTAGTTTTATGTTTTATCAGTGAAGAATCCCCGTGAAGCATTTCCTGTGTATCCTGAGAGCAGAGCTGAGCTCCCCTCAAGGTACTTCACCCAAAGTCAATCAATGCTGGGCTCCATGACCTCAGAGGCCTTTTCCAACCTGAATTATCTGTGACTGGGATTCTGGGATTTGGGCACACTCACCTGCAGGAGACTTGTCTTGCTGAGGGGCAGCCTTGGATGTCAGCAGCTCCCCAGACTCAGCAGTCCTGGGGGCAGCTGCAGGGACAGGCTGAGCTTCCACCGACACATTCCCGGCATCCACAGCAGGGAGAGGCTTGGCTGGAGCTGCAGGAGCAAACCCAGAATCCAGGGCATGGTGATGGTTGACTTCTGGTGCTGGGGCAAACTCTGCATCTGCTGCTGGGCCAAACTCAGAGTCCGTAACGTGCTGAGCTTTGTCATCTGCTGCTGGAGCAAATCCCAAATCCAAGGCATGGTGAGGTTCTGCATCTGCTGCCAGGGCAAATCCCAAATCCATGGTATGGTGGGATTCCACATCTGCTGCCGGGGCAAACCCCAAATCCATGGCCTGGTGGGATTCCACACCTGCTGCTGGAGCAAATCCCAAATCCATGGCCTGGTGGGATCCAGCATCTGCTGCTGGAGCAAATCCCAAATCCATGGCCTGGTGGGATCCAGCATCTGCTGCTGGGGCAAACCCCAAATCCAGCCCGTGGTGGGATCCAGCATCTGCTGCCGGGGCGAACCCCAAATCCAGCCCGTGGTGGGATCCAGCATCTGCTGCCGGGGCGAAGCCGAGCTCTGTCCCTGGGGTGGACACGTCATTGACACCTTTGGGAGGGCTGGCTTCAGGCGCAGGAGAAAACCCCACGTCGGTGGCCTGGAAAGGGTTGGCTGCTGCTGAAGGAGCTTGGGCAGGTTTGGTGTCTCCAGCAGGGACAGCCCCGGCCTTTTCTGCAGGAAGGGACGCGGCGTCGGCGGCGGGAACAGAGGCTGCACCTGCCCAGGAACAGGCACCACAAATCAGGGAAAAACACCGTGGAAACACCTGACCTGGTGCTTCACGGTACCTCTTGTCTTTCAGCACCACTTCCTCCCCCTTCCAGCAGTGCTCCCCGGTTGTCCCAGCCTTTAGGGCACTCCTGGATGCATCCAAGAGCTTTTCCCATTGCAGCCTCACGTGCCCTGTCAGCATCCCTGACTGCAGTGGGGCTCCCATCTGCTCCCATCCTGCAGCAGCCAAGGATGGATTGTTTCTGTTCCAAACCTCCCTGATGCCACACAGTTGGCAAAGGGCCAGAGCTGCTGGATCCTCTGCCAGGAGCACATTCCAGCAGAGCCCAGACAGGAATCACAGCGAGCGGCTCTCGCAGAGTCCCAGGATGGTTTGGGCTGGAAGGGACTTTAAAGATG
Organism: Cnemophilus loriae; assembly: GCA_013397755.1. Lineage (NCBI taxonomy): Eukaryota > Metazoa > Chordata > Aves > Passeriformes > Corvidae > Cnemophilus > Cnemophilus loriae. The sequence goes on along the minus strand of VZTF01007180.1, from coordinate 219,650 downwards.
TCCCAGTTCCAGTTCCACTCCCTTGTCATGGGCAGGGACACCTCCCACTGTCCCAGCTTGCTCCAACCTGGCCTGGGACACCTCCAGGGATGGGGCAGCCACAGCTTCCCTGGGAATCCTGTTTTTCCCTCTACTGCAGGACACGGAAAATGCGGAACCACCTGTGTGAGCCCAGTGGGTTTTCCAAGAGCAGGAGAAGTCCTGACACACTCCAAAGCCACACACTTCATTCTAAACATGGTTTGTGCTGGTGGGAGGCGTTTGGTGCTCAGGCAGGAGCTCTGGCACTCCTGATACAAAATCCTCCCACGAATCCCAAATTCCCTCTATTCCTTCAAATTGGCCTTGTTCAGTTTTCACACAGTATCTCCTAACACTGAGCCAGTAGTTCCAAACCAACATTTGGCACTTCACAGTGCAATCAAACTTCTGCATTTAAGCTCCTATTTGCCTAAAATCCCCTTAAAGGAGGTTTTTCAGTCAGTTTTTGTTTAATGTTTCAGCTGTCCAGAGGCAAGCTTTTCCAAATGATCAGTGCCAGAAACATCGGATTTCTCTTCTGCAGCTCCTCATCTCCACAGCCCCAAGCTCTGCCCACCCTCGGTGTCCTGCAGCTCAGTGCCCTGAACATCTCCCATCTATTGCTGATGACCAAAAAATAACATTTCTACTGATTTTTTGAGTCACATCTAAAAATATCCTCCCCAGCCAATGGTAAATGTATTAAATCTAAATTAGATGCTTAACCTGAAGTCAGAAAGAAATAGGAAAATGGAAAAAGTCCCTTTTAAAATGGTATTTAAGGATCCATTTAGATAAAACAAATATTTCAGTGAACCAAACCAAAAGGATCCATCATGCACCAGCCCTCATTTGGGTTTGACTTTGTTGTGGGTTTTTTAAGTGATATCATGGTCTTCTCCAAAAGAAAACATAAAGATTGTGATTTTACACATGAATAAGACTGTAAATACATAGATATTAAAAGCAGTATGGATGTTCCCTGAAGAATTATGGAAATGAGTGGGATAAAGCATTAGGAAGCTGGACAACAACTGGCACTATGAGTCTGTGTATAAATATGTTAAAAATCGGAGGGTTTTTTAAGAGAATCTTTAAAAAGGACAGGTTTAAAGGTACTTGTGTATAGACCTGCCCCTTGGGGCCATGGATCAGTGGTGGCCTTGGCAGTGCTGGGCGAGGTTTGGACTCAGTGACCTCAGAGGGCTTTTCCAAACTAAGCCATTCCCTCGCTCTATGCTGTAACCACGTCCTGGAGCTAAAATCTGGAGACAGTGAAGACTCATGGAATCAGCTCCTGGACTGGGACACAACTGAGCAGATTTGCTGCTCCTCCCTCAGGTGTCCCACACCTGTAGGCACAGCAGGATCTGTTCACACCTCGCTGTGTTTCCCTCAGGAGAGGCGATTCCATGCTCTCCCACCACCACAGCTTGCTCGCAGACGGCCAAACCCTGCCCCACCCCTCAGGCTGCAGGGATCCACCTGGTGCCTCACCCTTTGGTCCGTCCGTGGCTGCAGCCTCTCCTGGGAATGCTGTGGCTGCAGCAGGAACTTTTCCAGGCGCTGCTGCTGCCGTGGGGCTCTCGGGCAGACTCGTCTTTATGGCTTCCGTGGCTGCGGGGGGTGCTGGGGAACAGAAGCAGCTGGAATGAGCACCTGGAAAGGCCTCGGCACACGGCTCCTCCCTGGAACTGCTGGGATGTGGGGGACACCCCCAAGGTGCTGCCTCAGCCACCCTGGGGAGGGAGCTCCCCCTCAGCATCCTTGTCAGCTCAGAGAAAATCGGCTTTTATTGCCCACTCCCAGGAAAATAATTTGTGCAGCACCCAGGAAAACTCTTGAATCCCAGGAGACGTTGCAAAGTTGGGGAGTGTTGTGTCACAAATCCTCCCAGTCCCACCCCCAGCTTCAGAAACACTCCCTACCCGTGACCAGGGTTAAACTGTTCTCTTCTCAGCTTCTTCAGAGAAATAAACATCCCCTTATGGGTCAAGTTTTGTAATACATGCAAATTCCCAATGGGGTAATGTCCCAGTGGAGCTTCAAAGATTTAACTGTGACCAGAATCTAAAAATAATTGTAAAATTCCAGAAAGGTTTGGGTGAGAAGGGATCCTAAGGATCACCCAATGCCTTGGACTCACATGGCAGGGACACCTTCCACTGTCCCAGGCTGCTCCAAGCCCTGTCCAGCCTGGCCTTGGGCACTGCCAGGGATCCAGGGGCAGCCACAGCTTCTCTGGGCACCCTGTGCCAGGGCCTCCCCACCCTCCCAGCCAGGAATTCCTTCCCAATATCCCATCTAAGCCTACTCTCTTCCAGTTTGAAGCCACTGCCACCCCTCAAAGATGCGTCTCCATTCTAAACTGATGTGAGCAGCAGAAACAGTGCTGTCCTTGCTCAGGTCCCACGTGGCTCCATGACAGCCTCGTGTCCCTTGAGGAGGCAGACAAGGAGAGGAGCTGGTTCTGCTGCTCAGGAGCTCTCTACCAATACTTCCTGCAGATCAGCTCAAAACAGTTTTTACCTGGTGGCTCAACAAAGAAAGAGGTATCTGGTCCCTTCATGTCCTGCTGAGCTCCCATCCAGTATTCTTCAGGTGCTGTGGGAAACAAACACGCTGAGTCCAGCCCTGACCCCACAGGGCTTTTACTTTCCCAGTGGAAGGTCTTGACTCTGCTGGTTTGGGAGTTCATCCTCAGGTAAATTTTCAATTCCCTCTAAGAACTGAATATCCTTTTCTTCCACGATTATTGGGAGTGAAAGCTCCCATCAGACAAGAGTTACACCCAGCACTGACCCCAGGACCCAAAAGAGGAGTTTCTTTCCTCAGTTCTTCCGGGCAAGTGGCTCTGGGTGGCCCTGCCTGAGCAGGGAGATTGGGAAGTTTCCTTCCAACCTCAACCATCCTGTGATCTCCTAATGCAGAATTCCAGAATGGTTGCGGTTGGAAGGAACCTTAAAGCTCATCTCAAGGCCAGGGACACCTTCCACTATCCCAGGGTGCTCCAAGCCCTGTCCAGCCTGGCCTTGGACACTGCCAGGGATCCAGGGGCAGCCACAGCTTCTCTGGGCACCCTGTGCCAGGGCCTCACACCAGAACATTCCCCCTGAACTAACAGCTGTCCCTGCCAAGAGGAAACTTTCCAATCTTGACTCATTTTGTGTATCAACTCCCCACCAAGATTCTTTAGGCCTCATAAACTGGGATTTTCCAGCTGCAAACCCTCCAAACCTAGCCAGTAAGAGAAAACATTTGCTTCTCACCTGCTTTTCCTGGCAGGAATTCTGTGCCTGACTCCAGGCCGATGAAGGCTGATGGGTCCACAGCCTCTGCGGGGGAATACAGGGACCCCAGGAAAGGTTGTTCAGGTCCCACCATGGATCCATGTGGAGCTAAGGAAATACAAAACCTTTTGTTAATCACCTGCCCTAACGATGCCTCTCCTAAATTTCAAGTCCTGCCACACTTGGACTGTTCTGCTCAGCAGCAGTTCAGATAAATCTGCATCAAATGTTAGTTCTGCTTCACAAACCGTAAATACTGTATTTTACAGAACCTTCTGACAAGGAGTAAGAGAATAAACACAGGCAAATTATTTCCTTTGGCTTTCTGCCTCTGCTCCCATGAATTCCTGGTGGTAATCCCTTCATAATCCAATATTAATATAATAATCCAAGAGTTCAAATCCTGGATTTCCTTTTGTGGAAACAGTTCCTGAGTATCTAGGTTTTAGCCATGAAAACAAGAGCAGGAAAAAAGGCTTGTGAATTTACAACCTTAATTTTCAGTACATGAAAGTGAACAGAGGAAACTGCCCAAGTGACAGCTGGGGAGGGATGGCCAGGAGGAGCTCACCAAGGATGTCCCTGGAAGCATCGGCGTGGCCCGGGAACAGCGGCACGTTCTTCATGTCCGTGGGGAAGGACAAATCCGGCAGGTTCTCCCCTCTGTGGATGCTGAAGGGGTCTGGCAGAGACACAACCAGGCAGGGTCACCACAAAGGGGGACAAGGAACATTATTGGAACAAGAGGATGAAGAGGCACCACATCCCAACGCTGCACTTCCAAGGAAAAGTTGCTTTGGGGATTATTCACCAGGAGCAAACACCTTCCCAATTAAAATTTACACCCAGCAGTAACACTCAGCTACTCAGGCTGATTCCAGGGAAAAGTGGATCACGACTGTTCCTGGAGAAACTGTGCCCTCCCCTCCAGGAGGAATCGTCTGCTTCTGCCCTGATGGACACGTCCCATGGACCTGAGCCAGAAACAAGGACTGAGCTCAGCTCAGCCCAGAGCAGGGAAAGGTGTGGGACCTCCGAGCTCTCCCAGCCAGGAACTGCATCCCAGTAGGAACCGGGGTGATGGACTGGTGTTTTAACAAAGTTATTGAGAAATTAAAACATCTCCCAGTGTCCCAGGCAGACTGTCCCATCTCTGGAAGTGTCCCAGGCCAGGTTCGACAGGGATTGGAGCAGCCTGGGATAGTGGAAGGTGTCCCTGCCCATGGCAGGGGGTGGCACTGCATGGGCTTCAAGGTCCCTCCATCCCTGCCCTCTGGCACTGGGAAGCCATTCTCTGTGTCCTGTCCCTCCGTCTCTTGTCCCCAGTCCCTCTCCAGCTCTCCTGGAGCCCCTTTAAGCCCTGGAAGGGGCTCTGAGGTCTCTCAGAGCCTTCTCTTCTCCAAGTGAACACCCTGTTTACAGACACTCGGATTTCCTCCAGTTAAACCCAGTTCAGGGGGATTTGGCTGAGGGCTGTGGCTCATTTTCATGCCAGATGTGCTCCCTGCAGGGCTGCCAGCCCAGCCTGAGGTGTTCCCATGCCCACAGTGTGCTGGGCTGTCAAGATCAGGTGAGCTGAGTGAATTCCTTTATAAACCTGTCAGATTATTTGAGATGCCAAGACAACATCTTGCCTTGGAGCAACGTGCAGAATATTTTGATTTCAAGCTGTTTAGAACAGTATTGCCAGGTCTGAACGACTGCGTTCTTTCCAATTAAAAAAACAACCCCAAAATACAAGGGAAAAAAACCCCTCATGACTGAAACCAGTCATGGTTTTCTCTTTTAAAACTAAAAGAGATCCTGCTCATGTTCCCTCTTTGCCCACCAGTTGGATGATGTGGAGAAAATGAGCAACTCAGATCTCTGGGCAAACCCCATCTCTGCTCTGGAGGGGAAAGGGGAGAAATGGGAGAGCTGGAATTTCCCCTGTTTCTCCTCAAGAAACAAGGAATTACAGGGATGGTGGTCAGGAGATCCTTTACACCACTGGCCAGAGAATCCTCTCCTCGGGAGGGAAATCCTCCTCCCATTTTACAAAGAGTGGGCACACAAATATTGAATATACCCAGACTTCTCTGAGCCTGATGTTCCCATTTTTCTCCTGTTGACAAGTCCTTAAAGCTGCTCTGATCCCTCTGCTCCACTGTGGGAACTCTAAGCAGAATCTCATTTATATCCAACTGGAAGAGCAACACAGGGAACACTTTGATCCTGAACTTTATGTGCCTGTACAGGTGTCCAACACACTTCAAGGACATTAAACCTAAAGAAATGTGGTTTCATGCAACAAATAAACCAAAAAATTAGTATTATTCAGGCCACCAGGTATGTAAATTGTTCCTAATCAATAAATTTGACATCTGCCTCTTGAGCATAACAACATCAATGTCCCATTCCTGCACCCACACAGCAACAGGAGGGAAAACCCAACAAACCTCTGGCTCTTTCAGTTCTTCAGTGAATCATTTCTTATCCTTGTAAAAATACATCAGTTCTTCACAGAATCTCTTACAGAGATTCAGGCAGTAAGAAAATCATGCACTAAGCAGGCCTACAGTACTCAAAAATATATTAAAAAGAGAAGTTCCATCCTGTACCTTTCCAGGTTGATTGCCTGGGATAATCTGGGCAGGATGCACATTTCTCAGGTGCTCCTGGAGCCAGCAAGCAATTTAGTTTCAAAAAATGAGGGGGGAAAGTGAGCAGATTGAGGGGAAGCTGCTGGATGAAAGTGTATCTGTTTGCAGGGTTGGGTTACACAAGGCCCAGCTCATTTTCAGGAGTGTCAGCAGCTGCAGAGGCTGCAGGGACAGCCCGAGCTGCATTGCAGGGCAGGACGTGACAGAGGGACGGGCACTGCCCGGAGCCTGGGGACACTGCAGTTCAGAGGGACAGATCTGGGGAGGTCTGCACTGAAACCCACAGTTCTCACAGCAGTTCAGCTGTGGGAGTCTCCCAAAACTGCTCTGGGCATAGAATCCCAGAATTATTAGGGTTAGAAAGGATCTCCAAGATCGTAAACTCCAACCTTTAACCAAATACCCCCAAAACACATCACAAAATGCTGTGTCTGCTTGGGTTTTGAGCACTTCCAGGGATGGGGACTGCACCACTGCCCTGGGCAGCCCCTTCCATCACTTAACCACTCTTTAGTGAAGGAATTTTCCCAATTTCCAACCTGAGCCTCTCCTGGCCCAGCCTGAGGCCGTTCCCTCTCCTCCTGTCCCTGTTCCCTGGGAGCAGAGCCCGACCCCCCCTGGCTGCCCCCTCCTGTCAGGGAGTTGTGCAGAGCCACAAGGTCCCCCTGAGTCTCCTTTTCTCCAGGCTGAGCCCCTTTCCAAGCTCCCTCAGCCGCTCCTGGGGCTCCCGCCCCTTCCCAGCTCCGTTCCCTGCCCTGGACACACTCCAGCCCCTCAGGGTCTTTTTTCCAGTGAGGGGCCCAGAAATGGACACAGCACTCGAGGGGGTCCCTCAGCAGGGCCAGCACAGGGGACAGTCCCTGCCCTGGGGCTGTGCCCACACTGGGGCTGGCACAGCCTGGGGACCATCGGCCTCTTGCCCACCTGGGCACGCCTGGGCTCGTGTCCAGCCGCTGGCACAGCACCCCCAGGGCGTTTCCAGCCCCTCTGCCCCAGCCTGGAGCACTCTGTGAGGTTATGGTGCCCTGAGGGCAGGGCCTGGCACCTGGCCTGGCTGACCCTCACCCTGCTGGCCTCAGCCCATGGATCCAGCCTGTCCAGATCCCCCTGTGCAGCCTTCCTGCCCTGCAGCAGACCCACATCCCACCGGCTCAGTGCTGCCCGTGGCCACGGAGGGTTCAGTCCACGCCCTCACCCAGACCCCCAAGGAAGCCACTGAGCAGGGCTGGGCCTGGCCCCGAGCCCGGGGAACCCCGGGCTGTGGAAGGCAGGGGAGCAGAAGCCCCCACAGGGACGGAGCCAGGGATGGAGCCAGGGATGGAGCCAGGAGGCCATGAGGTCCCCCAGCTGCTAAAATCAGGGATGCTCCAGGCTCCTGAGCCATCCTACCAGCCATGTCCATGGGTTTGAAGCACAGGTCCCTCTCCTCTGCTGACCAGGAGTTGTTGCGATCCAGGAACTCTTTGTAGGACATCTTCTCATCCATGATTTCTCCTGGGAATACTGACATGGGAGAAGAAAATGACCCAGTCAAAAGCCAAACATTAAAATATTTAAAATGGATCGCTGCACCATGTGACATTTGGATGTGACAGCCCCAGGTAGCAGGGACTGGCAGCCAAACCAGAGACCATAGTATTCATTTTTTACTGGTTTGATCCAGCTCTCCAAATACAAGGCACAGAATAATGGGGATTTCTGCGTCCTGATGCACGTGTAAGATCAAGAATGAACTCACATGGAAGTGCTGTCCTGGTCCAAAGCCTCCAGTTGTGCAAAAGAAACAAAACCGTAAGTCCTGAGGCTTTAAACAGGACAAACTCCGTGGAAAGGCTCAAAACTAAGACCCAGACTAATGACTTTTAGCTTTATTTTCCATTTTAAGGAGGCCTGAAGTTGTCAACTCTTCTGTGGACAACATTAGAATTTTAAACTGGTTCCAGTTTCTTCGGGAAAGAAACACAGAAATATTTACAGTGACTCCCTCTCTTACCCCCAAGACAACATTCTCTGCTCTCTGCCAATACATCTCTTTATGCTTTTAACAGTTTTACCTTCACTTAGGCTGACAATACCTGCAAGCCTGGAGCTCGGGAGAGGAAATTCATCACTAAATATCCCTGGATACAACTCTTAATTCACTGCAAAACTGCAGTTAATAAAAACAACCCCAATGTTAAGGCACAGAAGGACCAGAAGGGAAGAATTAATTAAAAACATGACCCTGGTCTGTAAAAGCAACAACCTGGAGGTGCCCGGTGCGCTGAGAGCTCACAGCAAGGTGGGTGGAGATTCAGCTCTAAAAATTCTAGTAATAATAATAATAATAAAGTGATTGAGAAAGAATAAGATGAAAAATGGCCTTTGTGGGGCTTGGGGTTTGTTTTACATCATAAAACAAGGAAAGCCCACCAGTACAAATCATCAGTGAGTTCAACAATTTGCTCACAGAGTTTGGGTTTAGAAGAGCAGGAGGGGATTGCTTGGAGTTTGAAACATGTCCAAACCTCTGATTAGGGGTAAATATTAAATATTACTTATAATTAATCATATAATTAATCATATAAATATATAAAAATAATTTAAACAATAATTTAAATAATAATACATTCTATAATAATATAATCTATTGGATAATTTATGTTATATATGTTATAAATAAATGTAGTATATATANATATATACACACACACATACATACATACATACATACACATATAAAATGAATATGTGTAATGACTAATATAAATAATCTAAATATTACTTCCAGTCATGCTCCGGAGCTCCAAGCGCTGCCATTCCCCAGGGTGTGGCCTTGTGAGCTCAGGGCCGTGTGACACTCACTGTGTGTGTGACACTCTGTGTGACAGTGCCTGACACTCACTGTGAGTGTGACACTGNTTAATCATATAATTAATCATATAAATATATAAAAATAATTTAAACAATAATTTAAATAATAATACATTCTATAATAATATAATCTATTGGATAATTTATGTTATATATGTTATAAATAAATGTAGTATATATAGCATATATGTGTATATATGTGTATATATATAGCATCTACATTACATATATTATATATACTTTATAATATATAAGTTTTCATGCATGTTGTATTATATATTATATACTATATATTTTATAATGTATAGTTTATATATTTTCATGTGTTTTACCTTACATATTTGTACATTACATAATTTTATATATTTATAAATATATGTAAATTATATATTATACATTAGATATATTCTTATTTATATACACACAGACATAGAAATAGAAATATGTATATATATATATACACACATACATACATACATACATACATACNTGACACTGCCTGACACTCACTGTGAGTGTGACACTGTGTGTCACACTCACTGTGTGTGTGACACTGTGTGTGACACTGCCTGACACTCACTGTGTGTGTGACACTGTGTGTGACACTGTGTGTGACACTCACTCTGTGTGTGACACTGTGTGTGACACTGTGTGTGACACTGTGTGTGACACTCACTCTGTGTGTGACACTCACTCTGTGTGTGACACTCACTGTGTGTGTGACACTGCCTGACACTCACTGTGTGTGTGACACTGTGTGTGACACTGTGTGTGACACTCACCGTGAGTGTGACACTGTGTGTGACACTCACTGTGTGTGTGACACTGCCTGACACTCACCGTGAGTGTGACACTGTGTGTGACACTCACTCTGTGTGTGACACTGCCTGACACTCACCGTGAGTGTGACACTCCCTCCGTGTGTCCCCATTCCCGGCCGTTCCCAGAAATCCCCTCCAGCGGGGCCTTCCCAGCTAATCCCAGGAAAGACAGGAGCTTTCCGGGCTTTAGGTCCCTCTGAGGGTCACGTGGAGGGAAGGGCCGCGTGCTCAGGGACACCGCGGTGCTGGCACCGTGTCCCCAGTGCCACCCTGAGCAGGACGCGAGCTCTGCCTGCCCCCTCCCAAAATTCGCACCTGGGAGTCCCACAGCAACAGCCCATCCAGTGCCACTGGAGCAACGTCAGGCCCCAGTGGGAGCTCACAGGGATAGAACAGATCCTATAGAGATGCTGACCCAAAAGAATACAAATAAAACGTAATTTCTACGCTTATACACACCCGGAAAGCCAGAGAGTGGGAATCAAAGGCTAATTCCAGTAAACAGAACATCTCCCACTCCCTGGGTCCCAGGCAAACACGGCCCAGAGCAGGCACTGCAGCCCTGCCCTCGAACGCATCCAGCCCTGGGCACGTCTGCAGCTGCTCCCCCTCCCGTGCAGCCCTGCAGCTGCTGCAGCCCCCACAGCAGCGGGGTCTGGCGCGGGCACGCTGCTTTTCTGCCAGTGGCTTTTAGCTTTTATTCTGCCACATGACTCCATTTGCCATGGCTGACTTCAGCAAGAACACACCGGAGTTCCCAGGCCAGGGCTACACCAGCTCTGCCTCCCCCGTCACAAAGGACAGGGGGACACAGGGAGGCAACAACCCCCCATGTGTCCCGTGGAAAATCCAGCCTGGGCAATGCTGCCCGCGCCCTTAAATTATCAAGGCTGATAATTACAGGAGACAATATTTTATTAATATTTTATCTGATAATATAACGTAATTTTGGTAATATTTTATTTAGCTTTGCAAAGTGCTTTGGAGATAAAGTGCCACTGCGATGTGTCAAGAGACATTATTATTATTTACCATTATTTGTGGTACAGAACAGCAAGGGATTTAATCAGATTCCATTGTAAATTCCTCTAGACAGGAGCCTGTCATTTGCATGTCTATAAAACTATTTAAAGCAAAAAAAAAAAAGAAGACACTAAAAGTCCTTGACAGTGTGAGAAAGAGCCTGGGAGCAGTTAAAAACATTCAAGAACTTCTTCAAAGATGATATTATGATATCATGACATTAACAGAGTTCTGGGTTGGACCCACATTGAGGCTGATGGAGAGCACCCACTGCTTGAGCTCGAAATATTTGAAACAAATGTATTTTTTAGCACTAAAAACATATTGACATTTTTCCATGATTAAAGATTTCATAGGGAAGAACATAAAATTAGGGTCAGAAAGGCAAACCAGAAGAAACTTCTCCACTTCGGGGGGTTTTTTAGTAGCCAGGTTGTGTTCATGCCTTTTAATACAGAGAGGAACCACACCTGGGGGGGCTGGAGAAGGAGGGAGCAGCGGGCGACAAGAGGAATTGTAATGGGAAGTATTTCCATGCGACACCAGATGAAACTGAGTTGAGCAAAACTCTGTCAGTGTTTGCAAGCCCTGAGCTCCAGCAAAGCCCCAGAGCCGGCTGGAAGCTGGATCAGGAGCAGTTGGGAGCTGCCTCTGCCAAATCCTTCGAAATCTAAACCCAAGACTGGAATATTCCTCACACAATATTTTCACAACAGATGCAAATTAAAAACCCAAACCAGCCACTGCTTCCCAGCAGGAATCTCAGTGCAAGGACGGATCCAGGCAGCTCTGGAGCAGGGAGAGCAGAGCAGGGCCAGGAGCAGGGACAAGCCTGGATCAGCCTCTCCTTTCCTGGGCCAGCCAGGACCGAGCTACCCCCTGCCAGAGCCAGGACAAAGATTTCTGGATCACAGTCACCGTCAGCAAAACCCCCTTTGCTATTCTCAAAATACTTTCCAAGTTATGCGCCATAAAGTGGACACTTCCAGCTTATTTGTCATCCCCACCCCATCCCAATATTCAGTTTCTCCTTATCAAGCCCACAACACAAAACATGATCTCAGAACAAGGTCCCAAAGACTGGGAAAAGAGGATTTCTCTGTTCCAAACCCAACCTCCCCAAACACACGTTCTGCCTCTGACCTACCAACAAAAGACACAAAAGCAACAAAAAGGAGAAGCCAGAGTCTTACAAGGCCCAATGCTGCCAGTGCCTGTGAATGTGCATCCGCAGCAGATAATGCACTCCACACAAAATGCAAATCTGACAGATCCCACAGACCTGTAAAGCAATTTTAGCAAGTATTAAAGCTGGCTGATAGCTGAAAATCCGGTTACGAGCCCCGATAATATAAACCAATGTAGGATTAGAGCTTACAAAGCCTTGCTTAAAGGAAAAAAGACCATTAACAACGTACTTACAAAGCAAACTTGCCTCTGAAAGTAAAAATAAGGATCCCATGCAAGGAGCACCTTCCCCGCACTGATCCCAGGGCAGGACGAGGGTGGAACATTTAGCAGGGCTGCTGACTGCGTCGAATTGTTTGTTTGATCATCTCTCTGCAAAGGTCAGCGCGGTCACATCAACCAATTCACAGCTAATCCAGCCAAAAGTGCCCTTGTGGCCACCTACCCACCGTGGGCGGCCTGCCGGGCTCGGAGCCGGGGCACGACCAGCTCCCGGAGCCGCTGTCACGCAGGACATCCCACGGGGAATGTCCAGCCAGGGGCTCTCTGAGGAGAGGATTACACGCTAAAGCCTTTTCGCTGCAGGAGATGCTAATCTTGGGAGGTCACTGGCCAGACCTCCAGCTCGGGGTTAAGTATCTGCAAAATTAACGAGTGAGCAGCCAGGAGAGGGCCCTGCCAGCACCCAGCAGGGAAAATGGGGAAAAGGAGGCTTGGGAGCTTCCTTCCTGCAGTGGATCTCCAAGGGAATTTGCCCAGATCACCCTGGAACAGGGGTACCTCACACAGAGGCAGAGTTGGCCTTGCTGGAATCACCCCAAAAAGCAGCAGTTTTATCAGTCATGCCAATAAATTCCCATCAGTCTCAAAGGGAATGAAAGTCCCCCCTCACACATCCCCCTCTGCAGGGTGTGGTATCTGCAGCCTCGAAAAGGAGCTTCAGAACCAGAGTCATGGAATGGCTTGGGCTGGAAGGGACCTCAAAGCCCATCCAGTGCCACCCCTGCCATGGCAGGGACACCTCCCACTATCCCAGGCTGCTCCAAGCCCTGTCCAGCCTGGCCTTGGACACTTCCAGGTATCCAGGGGCAGCCACAGCTTCTCTGGGAATTCCAGCCCAGCCCCTCCCCACCCTCCCAGGGAACAATTCCTTCCCACTATCCCATCCATCCCTGCCCTCTGGCAGTGGGAAGCCATTCCCTGTGTCCTGTCCCTCCATCCCTTGTCCCCAGTCCCTCTCCATCTCTCTTGGAGCCCTTTTAGGCCCTGGAAGGGGCTCCAAGGTCTCCCTGGAGCCTTTCCATCTCCAGGCTGGATGCTTCAAGGATTCTACCCGAGATTTAGACTTGCTTTGGGTGCCTGTGTGAGGAACTGCCTGTGCTCAGGAGGCTGCTCCGGACAGTTACTACCAGGAGCATCTTCTGATTCCCATCCGAGGGATTAATGAAACCTTTGCCTGCATGTCCTGTCTGATCTTTAGGCACACACCCCTCCAATCTGCTGCACAATGGTGTTGTACAGGATGGGATCTACCTGGAACGTCAGATAGAAACCCCAACAGGCAGCCAAGACATTCCAGGGTCTCCTTCCCTTGCTCAGGACAGTATTTCCAGACGTTATTTAGGGTAAGGGAGGCAAAAGTCTCACCTGAAAGGTTACAGGGTACCACTTCCAGGATGCTCAGGCTCCCTTTGTGCCTGCTGGCTTTGGAGTAAACATGGAGTATCTTGCAGGAATATCCCCTCAATACTTCATTATCAGTCTCATCATTTAGCAAGATAAAATATTGTCTAGTTCAGTTCAGAGTGAAGGGGCTGAAAATCCCTATGAGTGAGTTTTGCAGACAAGCTTCACTAATCCCCAAAATCTAAGGGATAAGCACAGACAGGAACTACATGGAAGAAGATGTCACCCAGCCCAAAGGGAGGTTGTACATTCTTCTCCAAGAGGATAAGAGCTCAAGATTCCAAGAAGTTTTTGCATTTAATGAATATCTAAAGCACTAAGCTGGCAGCTCTGATGGAGGACAATTCACCCAGAGCAGAGCTGTCAAAGCTGGTTGCTCCCTCCTTTCCTCTTGTCAAACTGAAATGCAGCAACTCCATTTTATTGCAAACTGAAATCTGAGGGGACTGGACACTGGGCAGGTTGGCCAGAGAGGCTGAGGAGTGTCCAGCCCTGGGGATAACTCCAAACCCAGCTGAGCAGAGCACAAGCAGAGTCTGCTTCCCCTGCTTTGGGCAAAGGCGTTGGGCTTAGGATGTCAGAGGTTCCTTCCAGCCTCCTGAGCCTTCACAGGCTCTTCAGATCCAGCTTTTGGAGAAGAGACATTTCTGTCCTTGCAGAAGATAAAAGTTTAACTCCCAGGAGCCAGTGCTGAGCCCAAATCTGGCTGAGATCACACAAAATACTTTAATTTCATAGAATGTTAGAATGGTTTGGGCTGGAAGGGACCTTAAAGATCATCTCATGCCAATCTTCCACTATACCAGGATGCTCCAAGCCCTGTCCAACCTGGCCTTGGACACTTCCAGGGATCCAGGGGCAGCCACAGCTGCTCTGGGAATTCTATCCCAGTCTCTCACCACCCTCACAGCCATGAATTCCTTCCCAATATCCCATCTAACCCTGCCCTCCGGCAGTGGGAAGCCACTGCCCCTTGTCCTGGCACTCTCAAGTCTCCGCAATGAGAAGCAAATTAAATTCCACCACTGAGTTGGATGGGAAGAAGAAGATCAGGAATCTATTAAAGGACCTCAAGAAACTGCAGGGCATTTCAGAGGGTGCTGACAGCTCCAGAAGGGTTTTACTGCTTTCCTTCTGAAATTCCAAGCGGTTACATAATCCTGAATGCTAAAAGGGCTTCGTGGGTACGACTGTCAGAACCGGTATCTCCAAACTTCAGAGATGCAAAGTCAGTAACTTGAAAGTTCAACACAAGGTTCATGTTCTGCCTTGTAAAAAATCTGCAAGGAAAAAAAATGCAGTTGCTAGAGTTTCTTGTCCAGCTTTTTTCCCTTCCTTACTTCTCCTTCCCAGAGGGAATTTTCCAGCAGCGATTGCTTTGTCATCAGTTGGGAGGCGGAACCACGGAGGTGCACAGGGCTCCCAACTCCCACCCTCTGCTCTAATTGCTCCATGTTTGTTCTGCTGCTCCTGCTTCCTGCTGGGAATGTCAGCTGCTCAGGAACTGAGTAATGTGTCAGCAAAGCTTGGATTTATCTGAGGCTCCCTGGCCCCTCAGTGCCCCAGCCTGCAGGACAGGACAGCTCCCACCTCTCCATACCCCCCATCCAGAACCACCCTCGACAGACTCCTCATCTTTTAATAACAAAGGCACCTGAAGCTCTATTTTTAAACAAAAGATTCACTAAAGACTTATTTCCACAGCACTGGAAATACACCAGGTGTTGGGAGCTGGAGAGGGACTTTGGACAAGGGAGGGAGGGACAGGACACAGGGAATGGCTTCCCACTGCCAGAGGGCAGGGATGGATGGGATATTGGGAAGGAATTCCTGGCTGGGAGGGTTGTGAGAGGCTGGAACAGAATTCCCAGAGCAGCTGTGGCTGCCCCTGGATCCTTGGAAGTGTTCAAGGCCAGGCTGGACAGGGTTTGGAGCAGCCCGGGATAGTGGGAGGTGTCCTTGCTTGGGCTTTTTGTTTGGTTTTTCTCAGCCAAGTGGTACAGCTAAGACAGTTCTCCTGTTTCACTTGGGGTTCCTTCCTAAAGCCATGAGCCTTCTGCACATCCTTGGCAGGGAATATTTCAATCCACAGCCTGGCAAAACCCCCCCCAAACCTGTCCAGCAGGCCCAGTGTGAGGTGCAGGTGATACAGAGAACATCTCGTATGGAAACCCCAGGGCAGCAATGCCAGGACTGAGCCAGCTGAATCCCTCCCCCATTCCCTGGCCTTGCATCCAGCCTCACAACCGAGGAGAAGAATCCACAGGAAGGTCCGTGGACACCTTGCCCAGGCTGTCTCGCCTGAAATGCATGAAGTTGAAATAAGATCAATTCGGAGGCAAAAGACTCATAATGAGGAGCGGGCACACGAGGCCCGTCCAAACCCCATTGTGCTGGCACGGGGGAGAGCCCCAGACATCCCAGAATCATGGAATCATCCAGGTTGGAAAAGCCCTCCAAGGCCATCGAGCCCAAGCTGTGCCCAATCCCCACCTTGTCCCCAGCCCAGAGCCCTGAGTGCCACGTCCAGGCCTTCCTTGGACACCTCCAGGGATGGAGACTCCAGACCTCCCTGGGCAGCCCCTGCCAAGGCCTGACCACCCTTTCCATGGGGAAATTCCTCCTGATGTCCAACCTGAGCCTCCCCTGGCCCAGCCTGAGGCCGTTCCCTCTCCTCCTGTCCCTGTTCCCTGCGAGCAGAGCCCGACCCCCCCGGCTGCCCCCTCCTGTCAGGGAGTTGTGCAGAGCCACAAGGTCCCCCCTGAGCCTCCTTCTCTCCAGGCTGAGCTGTGAGCACCAGCTGGAGTCTCTCCTCCCTGTGCCAGCCTGGCCACAGCTCCTGAGCACGGAGATCTCACAGCCATGAACACACAGGGCTGGGAGTGATGTGACAAAGATCCCAAGGGACAAAACTTGTGTAAAATAAGGATCACCTGCGCTTCCATGGAAGCTCCCACCAAGCTACGTTGCTTTAATGCCCTACAGAAGGCTCCTGACTTCCAGAGCAGCCTGGAAGGAACTCCAAGGAGTTTTGGGGGGAATTACAGCCACTCCATGCCCAGTGCCACCCCAGACAGGGACAGTGTGTCCCTTGTGCTGGCACCACGGAGCAGTGACAGTGCAGTTTGCAGAGGCAGCTGTGACCCGCAGCGCTGTCAGCCCTCGTTCCGAGCAGGGAAAGGCTATTTCCCCTGAAAGGGCTGTTACCAAATTTAAACAGCTTTATCCTGATTCAGGGAACGCTCCAGTTCAAACGCTCCATTATGAGCCCCTCAGTGGGACAGAGGCTGGAGCAGATCTCAGCCGTGGCACTTGCACACGCTGAGTCTGACCGTGCTCCACTTTAATGCAGGGTCAGGAGGAGTGCAGGACACTGCAGAGCAGGAGCCCTGGAGAAGAGCAGAGGCAGCACAAAGGAACCAGCACAAGGATTCATTCAGCAAAGGTCAGTGCTGAGCTTGGTGCTCAGACCTTTCAAACAGGGATGCAGGGAGACAGGAATTGCCACTCTGGAGGGATTTTCAAGGCAGGCAGGTCTGGAAGTTCCTTTCCCCCAGGAAAACTGAAGTAGTCTCTAGGACAGGGACACAGATCTCCCCTAAGCCTCTGAAGAGAGGGGGAAGGATGAGCAAACATTACCAGAGACACACCAGACCCAGACAAGGAACCCAAGAGTTTGGAAGGCGAGCAGGACCTACACGAGCAGGAGCAGCTGCAATGGAGCTGTGAGCTGGAGAAGGCACTCTGGTACCTCTCAGGTGTGTGGTGACTCCCTGGGGATGAGGAGCAGAGGACTGGCACAGGTTGCTGAGACAGGTTGTGGACCCCAATCCCTGAAAGTGTCCATGGCCAGGCTGGACAGGGCTTGGAGCAACCTGGGATAGTGGAAGGTGTCCCTGCCCATGGCAGGGGTGGAACCAGATGGGTTTTAAGGTTCCTTCCCACTCAAACCATTCCATGATTCTGTGATTCTACTCTTGTTTAGCAAGAGGCCCAGGAATACCCTCCAGTCTAGCCAAGATTTTGGGCTGGTACCAGACACAGTTCAGGGAATCCTGAGCTGCAGCCTGGGCTGATGCCAACACCTGCAGAGGGTTCAGGACACTACAAACATGTAAGAGCAGCCAAACCACCATCTGCTGCCAGTCTGCACACAGGACTGGGTCCTGCAAAGTGCCGCCTGCTCCCAAGAAATCCAAGAGCCACGGACTGGATTAAAAAAAATACCTGAGGAATAAAAAGTCAGCAAAATTCCATAAAGAAAATATCCCTTACTTCCCACTGATGATGATCTGGTACCTCAAACCTTCCCTAAGCTTTATCCTTCTGAGAGCCAACCACACTTACCCAAACTACCATAAAAAATAAACCTGCAGATTTCTCTTCAGCTGAACACAAAGTGTCCCTTTATCTTTAGATCCTAAGACAGCCCAGGATTTCTCCTCATGCTGTGCCCACACCAGACAGACCAACCCAGTCCTGTTCTCTCCATGGGTTGGTACCTGAGCTGTCTTTCCAAGGGTCAGGCAGACACCACACGTTCCCCACGTCCCCAGCCTGTTTCCCTTTGCCTGGCAGAGCCTGGGCAGAGCTGCCCAGCCAGGCCCTGCCGGGCGCAGCCGGAGCAGGGTCAGTGCCCAGCTCCCACACCCATCGCGCCGGCAGGGCACGGCCGACGCTCCCCGCGCTGAGCCACGGCCGCTCTGAGCTGCTGCAAACCCCACATCCTCCCCTCACAACATCCAAGAGCTGAACTCTTGTTTATTTAATGCAGTCAGGGCCACAGAAGAAAACAAAAATAAGTAAAAGCAGCACTTACAGTCTCTGCTGGGGATCACGAGCTCCAAGTGTGTTCCTGTGAGAGTCAATATTTACAGAACCACAAAGAAGAACAAGGTCCACACACCAGCTCACTCGATCCACTAATAGCACTTTTCAAGAGCTGTTTCTCTGGCTGAGGAGGGCACAAAACTCTGACTCTTCTCAAAACTGACAGCAAATAAAATACATGAAGAAAACATCCTCACTGCACCATGCTGTAGCTACACCTCGTCTGCTGCCTCCTCACACTTTTATCACTCCAGCTGGTTCTTTCTGCTTGTGCCATCACTTCTTTTAATACCTTTTAATCAAACAGTTTATAAATTAATAATGCTTCACACCCCTAGCCCAGGGTGGTGCCTGCCCTCTCCATCACCTGGGAACACCCATCCCCATCCTGGAGCTCCTGTGGGTCCCAAATGCTGGTCCTCGGCCTGGATGGAGCCTGTGCTCCAACCCTCATCAAATGATAAAAACCAGAACTAAAGCAGGCAAGGGGCTGAACCCTGCAGCCTCTTTTTCCCCTCCATCTCCATTTAACAGTTTTCTTCCAACCTTCTCTTATCTCTAATAAACTGGAAATCCTCTTCTTTTGAGTCCTGCACTTCAGTGCTTGTAAATCACTGAGCACCATAATCTGGGGAGTTCTTAAATCTCTCGAGCTCTAAGTCCTCGCTTCCATTTTTATTAATTTCCTCCTTTTTTTCCAGACTCTTAAAAGTATTTGACACAGACTCCTTGGAAATGGTCTGTGAATGTCTTTCCTATCCATACAAATCACTTCCCTCCATCAGTTTTTAGCACTTCAGCTTCCCAACAGATTTAACTCCTGACATCCCTGACTGCCAAGAAGAGTTTAAATTTATTACCCTTTTCTCCCTCCTGCTCATAATTTTATGCCTAAAAATAGCCAATTCTATCATATTCCTTGTTTTCCACATTTTCTCAACCAGCTCTCCTAAGGGAAACCAAGCAGCAGCTCCATCATTAACCCTTCTCCAGGTTCAAAGCACCCCAACTCTTTAGTTCAGGTTGTGAGCCAACACTTGTCCCCAAGAGCTGTCAGTGAGGAAGCCTCTCTGAGGACTGGGAATGAATGATAAATATGCAAGGAGTGTGGGAACTCTGGAAAGCATCCCTGTAATCCTGCCCCACGTTCCACTACACGGTATCAGCAATTCCAGCCCGGAATTCCAGCATTTGATTGCTGCTTGGATGCAAAATGCTTCATTTCTTTTGACCTACATATTTCAGCACTTTCACTCTGCCTCACGAGATGGAGAGGAGCCATTCAGAAGCGACAATATTTACTGTCACCCTTGAAACATACAAATACACACACACATATATCTGCATATACTCATATGTATTTTTTCTCCTCCTTCCTGGATCCCATCTGTGGGTGCACGACCACAAAGCCCCCCCAGCATGCTTGTTGTGCAGAATGAGATGGTGATAATGGAAATAACGGCTTAAAATAGCAAATTTCCCTTCAGCACTCGAGTGCTGTTTGTTTGTGGCTGCGATTCCAGCAGCCCATGTTCACACACATCGCCCTGACCTACTTTCAGCTTTCCCAATCCCATGGCAGAGGCAGCAGGAGGAATCAGAAGCAGTCAGGAGAAATCTCTCTGCCACGTTTGTAATAGAGTTTTATGGCCATTAATTCCAGCTAGTGTCAAACTAATGACACGAGAGACATCAAAGCATGAAGCCATTTACATAATACCAGAAGAATCTACAATTCTATTACTGTTTATTCAGGCAGCTTCTGCTTGAGAATGAGGAAGATGACACGCTGTCTGTGCTCCTTTGAAATCATTCTAATTTACAGCCCTGCAGAGAGGCAGCCAGTTTTCTAGGAATTCTTTAATTCCTCACCAAGGAGTTTCTGATGTTTTGAAATAAACCCTGCCAATTTTATTTTCCTCTGAAAATCTAACAAATAAAGTGTTTTTATTCCTGTGGACAAGCCCTGAGAGACTGAACCTGGCATCTGAGGGAGCAGCTCACCTCAAAGCCGGGCTGCTCTGCGGCAGCTCCCACCCAACCACCACGGACACGGGATGGAAGGATAAAACCATGAACTGCTCCTCAGATCCCTGCTCTGGTGTTGACCTGTCTCACCTAGATGGAGCTGACAGCGCGGGGCTGGGGCCGGGAGCCGCCGCGGTTTGACGGTGACGCGAGCGGACGTTCCCAGGGTTCTGGGAGACGTTCCCGGCCTGCGCGGCCCCGGCACTGAACACCCTGCAGGGCTCGGCTCAGCCAGCCCAGACGAGTCCCCTGGCTCGGGCTGGGCTTGGGGAGAGCACAGCAGAGCACACAAACCGTGACCTTCAAACCCAGCCGGACCCTGCCCCGCGCCCCAGGCAGGGACGAGAAGGTGCCACTGACACCGCTGGGAGAGAGAGGCTGCAGGAAAGGGTCTGGGCACAGGGCAGCTGTGAGTGACTCCAAAGTACACCAAGGAGGGACAAAACCCTCAGTTCCTGCACTCCAGGTCCCTTTGGGGGTAATGGCCTGAAACTGGAATTCACCACCAAAAAGATGAGCACTGAGATGGGTTAGAATAGAATCCTGGAATGGTTTGGGTGGGAAGGGACCTTAAGGATCACCCAGTGCCTCCTGGGCAGGGACACCTTCCACTGTCCCAGGCTGCTCCAAGCCCTGTCCAGCCTGGCCTTGGGCACTGCCAGGGATCCAGGGGCAGCCACAGTTTCTCTGGGCACCCTGTGCCAGCCCCTCCCCACCCTCACAGGGAACAATTCCTTCCCAATATCCCATCCATCCCTGCCCTCTGGCAGTGGGAAGCCATTCCCTGTGTCCTGTCCCTCCCTCCCTTGTCCCAAGTCCCTCTCCAGCTCTCCTGGAGCCCCTTTAGGCACTGCTGAGCCTGCTCTTGCTCTGGTTGTCTTCAGTTCATGGAGGTTTAATGCTGACACCTCCTGACTGTGGCAGGACTGGAGACACTCCTGAGACAGAAAAGCAGCACAAGACTCAGGAGGCAAAAATCTGATGTGACCTCTGCGACCAGCAATTCTAAAATCACCACAAGAAACACAACTGGCAGTTGAAACCACTTATCAGCTCATTTATACATACATACATACATACACACATACATACATGTATATGTATATGTGTATGTGAATGTGTATGTGTATGTATATGTATATGTATATGTATATATATATGTATATGTATATGTATGTGTATATGTATATGTGTGGTCTTAGCTTAAAAGTCTGGCCAGGTAAATCTCATCTTCCTCAACTCTTGGCTACGAAATGGAGCAACTCTAATTTGGATCTTTCCATGATTATCAAGTTCCCATTCATACTGAATCTGAGAATGTCCTTGGCAGAATACAGAGCTGCACTAAACTACCTGAAACTTCCAGTGATACACATAAAATTGCAGATTTTTCCTTTTTTTTTTTTTTAAGCAGAATTAGTAATTTTGGTTGTAAGATTGAGACATGGAGCCCCTAAAATCTTGCAAAACTGCCCGTGAGTGACATTTTGAAAGAGAAGCTGTTTGCATCACTGGGAAACAGGAGAGTGTTAATGCAGGAGATGGAACATCACAGATTTTCCAGGCAAAGCGTGGAAGGCTTGATGAAGCTGAAAGCAAAGTATTTTTATCTGTAGCCAGAGGAAATGTTAGGGAAAGTGGAGACACAAGGAAATGACACAAAGGTAAATAAAGAGTTGGGTAAGTGACAAGTGGCAAGGCAATGTCAAAAGGGGAATTCTCTTCCTGGAGGAACGTAACCAGTTATTAGAGTGTGAAGATCGAGGATCCAAAATAAACCTTGCTTAATGTTTTCATTTTTAATCCTATAAATCAAAAAGTTCTGATGAAATGGAGTTAGAAGTATCTTTTCTCCAAGGAAATATTCTGCCTGCACATCTCAGGACTCAGCTGAGCAGCCCAGTTTCTGTTACCTGCACGTGCTGGAGGTACAGATCAGATGCTGGGGCTCAGTGATCAGAACCACCCTGGAGTTCAATGATCCCTGGGTTTCCTTTCCAACCCAGGATTCTCTGATTTTATGATTTCTCTTGACAGATTTCATTCCCCAGCCCAGCACCGGGATGGGAGATCTGGAAGTACAAAGCGCTGGGCCCCAGTTAAGGCAGAATTCGTGGCATCCTATCAAGAGCCAGACACCTCCATCCCTTCTCCTGTGCCAAATCCCATTAACAGGGAATGTCACAGAGCCATTACAGCCTGACCCACGAGTGTTCTGCTGGCAAACACAGCCACATTCCTGCTCCTGCTGCTCCACTGCCAGTGTCAGGTTGGGAAGCAACAATTTTAATGGCTGGCTCAGGAAACCTGAGCTCTCCTCCCAGCCTTCCCACTAACTCACCATGAGCATTATTAAGTCCCAGTTTTCCCCTGGAGCTGGGAAATGGCTATCTAACATGGTAAACTTTAATCTGCACAGGTAAAAAAGGACTCCAGAAGAATGAAATGTTGTTTATCAGTCCTGCAGTCATCTGTCAGGGAACTCCCAACCCTCTGAAATCCAAGTCACTGCTGAATCCTCAGCAGTTCAGCAAGAACAGGGAAAGACAGCGAGTTTGGCCAGAGTCTGGCTTTTTAGGAAGCCAGATCAACCTGAGGGCATGAAAAACACAACTTCACAGAATCACAGAATATCCTGAGCTGGAAGGGACCCATGAGGGTCATCAAAGGCCAACTCCTGACCCTGCAAAGGTTGAACTTGTCACAGAGAACCACAGGGAATTCTCTCTGAGAAGAGGCAGATCAAACCCCTACAGCTCCACAGGTCCCTGACAGGAGGGGGCAGCCAGGGGGGGTCGGGCTCTGCTCCCAGGGAACAGGGACAGGAGGAGAGGGAACGGCCTCAGGCTGGGCCAGGTTGGATATCAGAAGGAATTTCTCCATGGAAAGGGTGGTCAGGCCTTGGCAGGGGCTGCCCAGGGAGGTTTGGAGTCCCCGTCCCTGGAGGTGTCCCAGGAAGGCCTGGAGGTGGCACTCAGTGGTTCCTGGACACCCCACTCAGAGTGGGGATTGGGCAGAGCTTGGACTCGATAACCTTGGAGCTCTTTTCCAACCTCAACAGTTCCATGATTCAGTCAGATGCAGTGTGCTCTCACTGAAAGGAAGAAGGTTAAACAGCATCCTAAGTTACGTGACAGAACAAAATCAAACATCCCTCCCAGATATTTTTTTGGGGGGTGGTGAACTGTGTTTTGCTCATGTCCTGCAGTCTCCTGTCACTTCTGTGCCTTGCCAAGTCACTTCTAATTCCAGAGGTGCCTCCAGCATCAATTGTCCACAGAAACAGCCACAGCCCTAAAGTTCCAGAACTGCTCCCAAGGGAGCTGTTAATCCTGCACTATTTAGCAGGCATTGATTAATGCCAAGAGAAACAGGGATCCTGCCTGGTCACCTCCAGGAAGGAGCTTCTTTTGCCTTCCACTGCTGCCAAAATCAAGGGACGGGTTTATGGGAAAAGCCTCATCCTCCAACACGCAGAAATCCCGATCCCACCTCGACTGGTGCAGCAGGAACGAGCAGTTCCAGGTGAGGAGGGACCAGCTCTGCCCTACTGAGGTGAGCTTTTATCCACCAAACGGAAAAAGAGGAGCACATACTTCGAAAAATCATCCAACACAGCATTTCCACCATTTCCAAGGGCAGCGTGAGCCTGGCTTGCAGCGTTATCCCACGGGAGAGGAGACTGTTCCAAAGGGACCAGGCACAGCTCCCTGGGCCGGGAGAGGATGAGGATCCTGAGCATCCCTCACACATTATTTCAGAGCTTTATAACTCCAGAGAGCAGCAAAGCTTTCCTGTTCTGACACTCATTCAGCAGGAATTCAGGAAGGTTTTATGCCACACTTGCCAAAAGCCAGTGTTTCAGACACATCAACTCCACACAAGGTGTACTTGGAATTTCATGGGTCAGAGCTGGAAACCAGCTGCAGAAATTGCACCAAAATAGCAGCAAAAAGGGGAGATTACTGCTGAGGATATCCGTAATTTATATTTCAGGGACTTGCTCATGCAGGACTAAGAGAGCTGAATTTGTTGAAACCCCTTTCCAGGGAGCAGTTCTGTGGGGTTCAACGAGGAGGCACCACAGCCTTGCTCAGCACTTCAGAGCTTCCCTTTGCTCAGCCACTTAAAAGCTGCCCTTGCTCCGAGGTGTAGATTTGCTCTCAGCCCCAACCACCAAAGAGCTCCTGAGCAGCCTCACTGTATCCAATACATTCCTTAACTACAACATTTTCTTTTTCCAAAAAAAGGTCCCATTAATCCAAGATTACCCTGGTACCAACCCACCCTGCAACGAGAACGCTCGATAACAACAGCTGGGGTGCAGCTAGAAAAGATAAAATGCACAATATAATCAGCCTTACCCTATTTGCAGTGATGGGACTGAACTGGAAGAAGATTAAAGAGCTCAGGCCTCCGAGGGAGCCACAAGCAGAGCCAGGATTAGGGAAGTTTCCTATCTCCAGGTTCACATTTAGCCTGTGTCACGCGACCTCTCAAAGCCACTCCGCCATCCCAGCACACGACTCTTCCCGAAGGTTTTGTAAGCAGGATAAACCCCCACTAAATCCGTTCTTACAAGCAGAACCCCAGGTTTAGAAGAGGAATAAAAGGTGGGGAAGGAAAGTTGAAAGCTGGGGAGGGGAGCCCAGACTGGAGCAGCATTTCAGGCACAACCCCACCTTCCCGAGGGTCCTGCTGCGGAGCGGTTCCGATGGAGCTCCCGCTGGGAATGGGATCCAGCAGCTCCCAAAGCCTCCTCCCCAGCCCTGCGGATGGGAGATGACTGAACCACTGCAGAGTTCATCCCCTGCTGCGTTGTGCTGTCAGCCCAGGAGCTGATCCCGGGGCTCGGCCCACAGCTCCAAGGCAAATATTTACCGTGTGATTAACTCCTATTGTGAAGCCAAACAATGAAAGCTCACCTAGCAAAAAGGTGATGAGAAAGTGTTTAGACTAAGCTTAACTTTTTGTGTCTTTAACTGTGCTGCTGTTTATTTTGCTTTGACAAGCCTCTCGTTGAAATTCCCTACATTTAATCTGAAGGATCACTGCAAAGACTCCCCACGAGCTACTGGAATAAGCAANGAAGGTATCTTTCTAAGCTGCAGTTAAGTTCCAGAGAGACAAATTAAAGGCAAATTGGGTAATGTAAGTGCAGGATAACAGCAGCGCTCTGGATGATGTGCAGTGAGAGTCAGTTTGTCCTCCTTGACTGCAGCACTGAGACTCTGTCTCTCTTCTACCTGCCTCCAAAACTCCTGAAAACACCAGAGTTTAAAAAGGCTGCCTCATTATGTGCCCAGAAACATTCTAGGTCCACAGAAACACAGTTCTGAGAAATGACAAGTTCATTTTGTGTAAAGGCTGATGAGCTCAAAGGATGGGCACAGAAAAGGGTTCACATTTTCCAGGAGGTCGCAGCCTGAACAGTTCTGCAGCATCTCCCCAAACCAGGAGGTTTAAGTGCACTAACAACACATTAAATCCAAGGTGCAAGCTCCGAAGTTCATGGCTTGAATATTTCAAGTCCCAGCTACTTGCTCAGGAAATTCAAGCCTTGAAGGATCCCATTAATTCACCCAGCTGTCAGATCCTTGCTAGAACAACTCCTGAGCATGCTGCAAAACAGAAAGGGTTTGTATTCCCAGTTTTTAAACCTCACTAAGCCTCTCTGTTAAGCTTTTAATAGACTTCTCGACATATGTATGACTTCATTATAATCCTTTTGATTTCCTGTTCAATGAGCCAAATCAGGGACATCTCACCTCTGAAGCAAAGTCTGAAACAAAAAGTGAAAAGCCAAGCAGCAGGTTGGTGGGGAAGCACCACCTGAGAGAGACCCAGCATGAAAACAGCATTTTGTACACAGAAAAGGTCCCTCCCTTTCCTCGTAGCTCCACCAGAGGAGCTCCCAGTGCACTCTCAGGGCTGCAGCAGCTCCAACACTCGCTGCCCGTCCTGCGGGGCAGCCCTTGGGGACCCACAGTGACACTGGGACAGCCCAGTGCTGGCTTCCTGTAAAAGCTGCATCCTAACTCCCAACTTCTCCATTCCCCATCCCAGAGCTCCATGTCCCCACACCGCGACACCACCACGATCACAGAATTCCAGGATGGTTTGGGCTGGAAAGGATCTTAAGCTCATTGCATTCCACCCCAGCCATGGGCAGGGACACCTTCCACTATCCCAGATGCTCCAAGCCTTGTCCAACCTGACCATCCTAACTTCCCGTTCCATCCTCAGCCCGGCAGGAGCTGCAGGGCAGTCCTGTTGTCCCTGGGGACATGGAGAATTCCCTGCAGCACTTCCAGTGGGGCTGCCATGCTCCACTCTCCTCCAGCAGCAGCTCGTTACACAACAGCCTAAGCTGCTTTGACACAAACACGACTCGGGCCCAGGAGAAAAGCTCCTTGAGCATGTCCTTCACCAGATGGGAAAGCTGCAGAGTGGTTCACGGCACAGCAGGAGGAACTTGGGATGGCACCAGCATTCCCAGCCCAGGGTTCAGCTGGTTTACACTGCCTTTCCCTCGGGTAGCAGGAACAAAGAATCTTTAATTTATGAAAAGGGTTGGGTGGGAAGAGACCTTAAGGATCATCCAGTGCCACTCCCTGCCGTGGGCAGGGACACCTTCCACTATCCCACACTGCTCCAAGCCCCGTCCAACCTGGCCTTAGGCATTTTCAGGGGCAGCCAGAGCTGCTCTGGGCACACTGTCTGTTATTCCCAGTGTTTATCAGCACTCCAACACCTGGGAAGTTTCTTTACACTCTTTGAACAGCTCAGGAGTAGCTCAGGAGCTGAGACTGTGCAGCTGCTCAGCTCCTGAGCTGTAAGAAGCCACAAATTCCTCATCTGAAAGAGCATCAGAACCTGCAGAAAAAAACCCTCACTCCCCAGTCACCCTCCAGGAGCCAGGGAAGCTCCACATTCCCTGGAAGGGCCTCTGTACTCCCCCGGGGTCCTCTCTGGACATCACCTTCCCCGTCCACCTTCCCCCCAAAACAACCACCCCAAAGCTCAGGGAGACTCACACAAACCCTCTGAGTCACGGAGGAGCTCAGCAAAGCTGCTGAATTATTCACTTGGCTGCTGTTTTTAGACTGGAGCCACGGGAAACGTGAACTCCCCGGGAGTGAGCATGGCTGGATGCAGCCCCATCTGAGGAGCCTGAAGAGCTCTGCCTGAAGCCCAGGAAGGATAAAAGCCTCTGTAAATAAAAACTTGCACCAAGAGAGAAATACACAGGCAGGTAAAAGACGAAAGCCAGCAGAAAAGCTTTAATTAGAAGAGCACACCTCTAAGTGTCCTATTTACAAAATGCTACACAGAATAAACAGATTTTGGGATGGTTTTGTCAGGTTTTTTGTTCGGGTTGGGGTTTTTTTTTATGTTTTTCTCACCAAAATCCTTCTCCTCAGGGCTCTCCATCCCTTCATCCCCAGCCTGGATTTGTGCTTGGGATTGTCCCAGCCCAGGTGTAGGACACTGCCCTTGGCCTTGTTGAACCCCACAAGGTTGGCACAGTCCCACCCCTCCAGCCTGGCCAGGTCCCTGTGGATGCCCCATCCCTTCCCTCCAGCTGTGACAGCACCCAGAGCTCGGTGTCACCAGCAAAGTGCCCAGGGTGCCCCAGGCGCACTGCCCCTGGCACTGACAGCGAGGCTGCACGGTGCTGGTCCCACCCCTGAGCACCCCACTGGTCACTGGTCTGCACCGGGACATCGAGCCAGCGACCACGACTGAGCGTGACCATCCAGCCCCTTCCTTATCCACTGAGTCCTCCATCCAGGAAACCCCTGTCTCTCCAGGATGTCGTGTGGGACAGAGTCAAACACTCTGCACAACATCCTTGTCTTTGAGGGACAGGTTTTCCAACCTCTGTCCAGGCAGCAAAGGATTCCAGTTCCAGCCATCTCCCCCTCCCAGCGCTGCCACCAGAGCAGCTGATCCAGCACATTCCCTGCAGAATCAGCCCTGGACAAGCAGCAGGAGCCCGGAGATTCTCACCACAGAACAACTCGGGAGGGGTTAGTTTGAGATATTTATTAGGGAGATTTATTCCATAGCAGTTACAGCTTCACATCATACAGAGCATTGGAATTAATAATTCAGCATCAGGAGTGACAACAGACAGGCGTGGAAGCACAGGATGTTAGAGCACAGTAAAGGTACAGCATCACCTCCAAGGGCTGGAGGAAAACAGGGATAACAGGAAATCTGAGCAGAGAAAGCTCCTGGTGGCTCCCTGGCTCCCTGTCCATGGGGCTGCACAACACACACACCCTGCACCGAGTGCTCAGTGGGATACGTGGATGTTTTCCAGGAGGGACAAAAGATCCAACACTCTGAATCAACCCCCCCGTTCCCTACATCCCCCCTGGATCCACCCCCAGGACAGGCACCTCCCGCTCGCGCCCCGGCACACCCAGAGCCCGGGGTCAGTCCTGGTGGAACAACCACCTCAGCCCCACAGCTCCACCCTCAGCTCCCCCCAGCTCACCTGCACACCAGTGAACCTGATGGCACTTCAAATACACAGGGATACAAACATGGGGTGAGAATATGGGGGTGTGATGGGATGAATGATCCGTGTCTGCAGCGGGGACAGCGAAACCCTGGGGCTGGAGGAGCTGCCCCTGCTCTGCTGGGGCCGCTGAGCCCATCCAGCCCCACCCCACTGACTGGGGTGCCAGGATGGGCAGCTGTTCCCAAACTCCTCTGCCCACCTCACCTTGGCTACAAGTCCCTCTAGCCGAGACTTTAGAGCATTGTTCCATTTCAATACAGTAAAGCATCTGTGGGAGTGGGCAAAGTCTCATATTCAGGTTACCTGAAACCTTCTATAATTCAATCTGAAAATACCTCTCAGTCTTATATTATTGATTCTCTATTTCTAGGGCACAAGAGTTAAGCCCACTTAAGGCAAAAGGTGAGAAAGAACAATTGAGGAGCCAAGTTAAAGTGATGCTGCCTTGCTTCAAAAATCACATTTTTTAAAAAGATAGCTATGAAAAGGTCTTTGAAAAGAAAGCCAAGATTGCCAGAATCTCCTTTTATGGCCACAGACACCAAAAACCCAAAGAAAAGGACAACATGAAGGACTCACAGGCTGGACTCGATCTCAGAGGTCTTTCCCAATCTGAATGATGCTGTTAACGGTGTGGGGCTGGGAAGGACGAGCCCAGTTTGGGGAGCTGGGAGCCTCCAGGAGATGGAGTTTTCCCAGAAACAACCACCATGGGAGGAGAAGCCACCGGGGTCACTTGCTGGGAGCTGGCACCACAAGGACGTCAGCTCCTAACGAGGCCTCGAGTGGGGCACAAAGGGACAAACTGGCACCGAAGCAGGGAGAAAAGCGCCAGGTCCTGTGCACATCAGTGCCCAGGCCATGACTCAGCGCTGGCACTGCCACCCCGCCTGGGGAGCATGTGAGGTCTCACTTGGGAATAAACAACAAAGCAAGGCTGGATGGCTCTGTCGCAGGGAGATGCCCAAAGCAGCCCCTCTGGTGGCACTGGCACAGCACTGACAGTGCTCACTCCAGGTGGGAAACCCCTCCCGCGAATCCTGACTGCAGCAGGGACACAGCAATGGGTACCAGCAGGGTACCAGGGCTGGGCAGCTGCCAGCTACTCCCCTCACAACAAGGAAATACCATTTTTAGGCAAATGAAGCTCTTAGTAGGCTTGTTTTGGGCAGTTCAGCCTCCGACTGGATTTGGGTTCAACTAAATCCTTTCCATCAGGGGTGGCAGGCCAAGTATCCTGAGCTACACAACACAACTGTCCTCACCTAAAACATTCCCTCACCTCCAAAAGCCCAGGCTGAGCCTGTCTCAGGTAAAATACTGCACTGTCTCTCTAATTATTTCCACCTTTCATGTTTTGTTTCATCTGTTGATGGAGAAATGAGCACTTTTGTCTTTGGAAAGCTTTGCACCTCTATGGAGCCAGTGGGAATCCCACCAGACACGTTCCTGTAGCTCTGGTTTAGGTTAAAACAGGCCTGTTCCTTCTGGTGTTGCTGGAAATTGTCAGGATTATTTCAGCACAATTTCATAACTCGGTCCTTTTGTTTCCCTCAGTTTTAGCAGGGACAGATTATCTCTCATGGCAGGTAAAATTCCATCCAAGGCTGTCATTCCCCAAAGGAAGCCAGAGGTGTGAAGTTAAAAAAGGCAGTTTCCTTTCTCACTTCCAAGGCTTTTGGGAAGGACTATGACAGCAAAGCCACTCCTAAGGCTTTGGGTTAGGAATTTGGGATTTGGGGCTGTCTGTTTTCCTTCATAGTCCCAGTTATGGCAAGTGCTTGGACCCCAAAATCCACCCCTCAGACACCAGAGATGATCCACCTGTACCTCAGGAAACTTGTTCTTCCCTAAGGTGCTTCTCGAGTCTACAAAGTGCTGAAATGATCTGAACCCACCCGTTTGGAAGAAAACAACATTGTTACAGATCAGAACCTCATGTGAGAGGCTTTCAAAGCAGCAAGGATCAAGGCAGGTACTCTGGAAGGCTGTGGTGAGTGTGGGGGGAAGGGGAAGGGAGCTGCAGTCATGGTGGACCCATCCACTATGGAAGCACAGCCGGAAATTTCAAACCTTCTCTTATCAAGCACCATGAAAACGGACAGAAATTAAATTTAAAGGTGATCAAACTAAAAATGGAGCTGTGGTCGTGATTTCAAACCAGTGGCATAGTGCAGTTCAGAACCAGGGTGCACTTTTGTGCTTACACAGAGAGAGGAAGGTTTCAACAAGCACTGCAGAGCACAGGGAGGAGGAGCAGGATGGAGCCACCCTTTGGCTTCTTCTACAGCCAAGTCCAAGGAGGTAAAGCAAGAGCTCTGTAAAATGCTGCAGAGTTTAGAAGTGTAATGGCAGGTAGAAAAGGACACTGGTCTTGTGTCAGTGGCAGCCCCAGTGTTAGGAGACAGTCTAGGCTTCTAGGAGGAGAAAATAGAAGAGAGGAAAAGAAGTAGGAGAGGGAAAGGGGATGGGGAAGGGGGCAAGAAAGCGCAAGTCATTAGTAAACATCACCATCGAGGCAGCACTGCACAACAAGCAACACTTCATTAGTGCAGCCAGGAGATTTGCCAAAAGCCAGGTTACAGACACACACACGAGTTCTGCTCTCACAGGTGGCTGAAGATCTGTCACCAGTCACCACATGGAGACACATGCCCCAGCGGGCAGGGCCAGGTCACCGTCAGTGACAGGCACAGGAGAGCAGCACCTCAGGATGCTGCTCACAAGCACAATTTGCACTGAAAACAAAGTATTTCTGTGTGCCAGAATTCCCAGCAGGCTGGCTGGAGGGAAGGCCCAGCTAGGGGAAGTACGAGCATCCAGCAGGGATACTTCCCTAGGGAACTGCTCACCTGCCAGCAAGAGCATGAACAGCATCTTGGGCAAGAGGCATCCACATCAAACCATGTGATCATCCTTGATAGATTTCCTTCTAGAAATTTGGTTGGGTTTTGTTTTTAAATATATATTTCCTTTGAACTCTAGGCAAATATCCTGCAATAAAGAGTTGCAAATTGAAAATTACACATGATTTTTTTGGTTCTAAACCTGCCCTGGGTTCGACTAAGCCCTCCCTAACCTTTGCCTCGTGGAGGTGAGCAGCGAGTTGCCTCCCCCAGCACCTCCTCCCAGCAGGGATTGCAAACCACCACTGAACTCCCGCTGGCTCACGGAGCTGCACCGGCCGTGCATCCCCGGGAACGCTGCTCCAGCCGCTCCATTTATCCTTTTAAGGAAGAACAGGATTAGCAGCGAGCCTTCCAGGGGATGTGCCGAGCACCCACAGCCAGAGCTCCCCTCTGCAGCTCTCCAGTTCCCAAAAACAAACCCCACAGGGCCAGGCAGCAGCCGTCACGTCAGGCTCAGCGCTGCCAAGGACGGAGCCCTGCGCAGGAGCTGCCAGGGTCTCCCTGCCCGAAATCCTGGACTAAACACAGCCCTGCAGCAGCGCTTTGAACACAGCACTGCCAGAATGAAAATAATTCAGCACTTGATGGAGGGTTTGGCCCCGAGCTGGAGAGGCTTGGGTCCCTGCCATCTGCTGCACTGAGGGTATCTGGGAGCGGGCACCGCTGCCAAGGAGTGCCAGGAGTTCAGTCCTGACGGATCCCAACCTCTGCAGACACGCCCCACATGGCTGCAGATAATGCTGCATGTGATAAAACAAGATCAATCATCACCTTGTTTTATCTGATGAGTGAAGAAAACCATCCAGCAGTGCTTCCTGTGCCCCAGCCCAGAGAGATCCACATTTGGATTTGCAAATAGCTGAACTACTCCTTTTCCTTGGAGTCTGTTTCAGAATCAACTTAAACCCAACTCTGCTTTTTAAAGCTCCCTCTGTAGCTTTTAACATTGATTTTGTAGCAAAAAAGCTGGTTTTGCTTGAGCATCACCTTCCTCAGTCCTCTCCTGGCTGCTCCATTTCTCTGCACTGGGCTCACACTCCACATCCCTAAGAACCATTTCAGCTTTCAGACACAGGGAATGGATCCTGCTGAAAACAAATACCCCAGAACTGGAGGTGGTTCAGAGCCAGGGATCCGAGCTTCAGGCAGCAGCACCTCTTAAATGTGGAACCAGGCACTGCTCAAGGCCATCCCCTGGTCCAGGTGCTCCCACAGAGCACCAGCTCTGAAACCCCCCCAGTGCCTGATGGAAATTCAGCATTTCTCCCTTCTCTCCCACGGAGAACCAGGGATATTGCAAGTATTCCAGAAGGATGGGGGTGGGGGAAGGAGGCCATGAAGGAATTGTGTCATGTAAATCTTCTGTTACTCTGGCAAACCTAATTAACTTGATGGCCACGGCTCCTCATCCTGACACGCTGCTCTGCCACTTTGATGTCACTTTTAGACAGACTTGAACAAGAGAAAAAATATCAACTCTACCCCACAAAGAGGGAACTTATTAATAAATCAAAAAGCTGCAGACACATAAAAGTATCTTTGATCAAAGTTGTTAACATTTAGTGTGAAGAGTTAATCCTCCACAAAGCAAGAGTGAAGCAAATAACAAAGAATTTTTTAAACACAAGCCAGAAGTTCAATACAAAAATCCTGATGCCTTTAATTATTCAGACCATAAATCTGATTGTATTTCTTTCTCCTTTAGTTATAATTATTAAAAAAGAGGGAGGAAATATCCTTAGGAAGGTTCAGAAGTGTTCTTAATTTCACTTTATACTAAATTATAAAAGATGCACAACTTCCTTTTGACCGGATTTCCAACGGCAGACGAAGCACAAAGATCAATTTTCCTATTCCCATCCTCACTAAGGACATGAAAATCACTCACACTCTAAACCAAACTCTAACATCCTAAAGAGAATTATAGCAAAGAGGTGTTTTAATTCATCTCCATCTCCCAAGTGTTCATTCATTATTTCCTGAACTGTTTTTTTCCTTGGAGCTGCATCTATGGATTAGGAGGGATGATAACACTGGGAGCACCCAGACAATCTTAGCAATGATCTGGAGCAGGAGATCATCACAAGGGAGACCAAATGAAGAGCTCTTACCCATGCCAGGATGACAACTGACTCTGGAACATTCCATCACCAAGAAAAGACAGGTCTCACAGTCAAAGTCCTCACGACAGAAAGGAACTGATGGGCTGGAATTTGTTAGGAACCCCAGTTCCCAGTCAGAAAGCCTCAAGGGGAAGGGAAGCAGTGTTCACCATTAACTGTGACTAAGAGAGAACCAACCTCAGCACTTCAGCCTGATTGGAAAGATCCATTCTTTTCCAGGTTCTGCACAAGTCTGAAATATTGATCCAGTTCCATCACAAGGTTCTGGCAGTCAAAACTATCCTGATGCTATAGAAAAAGGTTCCAAAGGCTTGATGCCACCTGTGCCACTGCTGGAGCAGGTGTGGGGACATGTCCATGGAAGGGGAAGTTGGGGTGGAAGGACGCAGCTGGGACATGGCAGAATAAAAACTGCTCCAAAGGATGGGGGATGTGGGAGAACACCACTGTGGGTCTCAGGGAACAGGGGAAGTCACAGCACAGGGGGCCGTTCACCTGTGGGTATTATGGACTCTCTACAAAGCTGTTTTTATCAGCTGCCTTCCCAGCACTGACCATGGATAAAGAACAGGACATCTTCAGAACAAGGTTTTATCCAAAGAAGCCGTTTAAACCCCAAAGAAAATGAAGCCCTATTTTGCTGTAAATTCTTTGAAAAGCTCATTAAACCCAACCCCAACCTCCTGGGAGGAGCGAGGACTCCAAAGCAGATGGATTTGGCCCCGGTGCAGCTCTGCTGCTCAGGAACAAACAGGGCAGTGCTGTGTTCCCTGGGCACGCAGGACGTACCTGTGCGATGGTCCTGCAGCCCGTGGTCACCGTTCTCCACCACCATCGGCCCAGAGGCTGAAGAATCTGCAAGAAATCAAAGGAAGAGTTAACACTGGATGCAATTAATCCTAATCCAGACCTTAAAAACAACACTGTGAAATTGTAGAATCATTAAGGTTGGAAAAGAGCTCCAAGATCGAGTCCAAGCTTTGATCAATCCCTACCTTGTCACCCAGGTGGTGATCCTAAAACTAACGGAAGATATGATCAATTCCAGCCTTGAGAGCACACTCACAGAATCCCAAGATCACTGAGGCTGGAGAAGCCCTCTGGGACCCTCGAGTCCAGCCTGCGACTGATGCCCACCTTGTCCCCAGCCCAGAGCACTCAGTGCCACATCCAGGAATTCCTTGGACGCCTCCAGCGATGGGGACTCCAAACCTCCCTGAGCAGCTCTTTCCAAGGCCTGACCACCCTTTCCAGGAAGAAATTCCTCCTGAAACACGACACATTGCTAAAGCAGGGATCAGGGGAGATTTAGAGAAGGGTGGTCAGAGTGGAAGATCACCAGTTCCAAAAACCAGCACAGAAAATCCTTATCACTGTGAGATTTAGTCCGTCTTGTTCTGACACTGTCAGCTAGAATTTTAACCAGCACCAGGATTTACACACTTGGGAAACTTGGCAGCAGTGGACAAGGGGGAACTGTTTGAAGCTGTAGGAGAGTCCATTTAGATTAGATAAAAGAAAAAGTTTTTTACAATGAGGGAGGGGAGGTGCCCAGAGAAGCTGTGGCTGCCCCTGGATCCCTGGCAGTGTCCAAGGCCAGGCTGGACGGGGCTTGGAGCAGCCTGGGATAGCGGAAGGTGTCCCTGCCCATGCCAGGGGTTGGGACTGGATGATCCTTAAGGTTCTCTCCAACCCAAACCAGTCTGGACTCTGTGACTTTACGACCCTGAGCAGTTTTAGTGAAGCAGAACAAGCAGCACCAGCTCCGACAGCAGCTCCTCCCCGGGCCCTCAGTTCTGCTGACAGTGAGGAAATGCTCATTTTATAAATAATGAAAGTCTCTCCCGAAGAGACACACACTCAGTCACCTGGAGCTGCTGCTGGCCCTTCCTGAGCCCCAGTTTTATAACATAGCCACTTTACCAGGGTCCTTCAGACACAGCACTTCAGGGCTGAATCCAGCCCTCAGCAAAGCAAAAGAAAAAGTCCTTCCAGCTACATCCGTGGCTCATCCTGGTTCCAAATTTTCCAAAAACTCCACATGAACTTGCCAGTTTGTAGAAAACACACACCTACATCCTCCTGGAGGAGCTGAGAACACTACAGGGATCCCTGGACCTGCTCCTCAGCAGTTCCACACCCAAACTCCCACTGTCAGGCTGTACAAGGGCTGGTGTGAACTGGAACAGGGGAATGGTCTGAAGCAGTAACTGAGCGAGGTCCTGGCAGTCTCTGAAATCCCTGAGCAGGTCAGGCAGGGAGGAATCGAGGTCCCAGGGTGGTTTATACAACACTGAGTCACAGCTGCCCAAAGGTACACGAGGATAACAGGGTCTTGCAATGAGATCCCTGAGGAATTTCATAGCGGAGCTGCACAGGTCCTGCAGAACCCCCCAGGTAACAGTGAGGGAGCTCAGCCCAGGTGCAGGAGCTACGCATTTTCTTACGTCCAACAGAATCATGGAATCTCCTGAGTGGGAAGGAACCCACAAGGATCATCCAAGTCCAACTCCTGGCCCTGCAGAGGACAGCTCCAAGATTCCCTCCATGATCACATCGTGCTTTCATTTCATTCGGAGCTGCTCCTTACACCTTGCACAGGCAACAGAGCTGCTGGGATGTTCCACAGTCTGGCCCTCATGTTCTGGAGATCAGGAGGAATTTCTTCCTGGAAAGGGTGGTCAGGCACTGGAAGGGGCTGCCCAGGGAGGTTTGGAGTCCCCATCCCTGGAGGTGCCCAAGGAAGGCCTGGACGTGGCACTCAGTGCTCTGGGCTGGGTGACAAGGTGGGGATCAGGCACAGCTCGGACTCAGTGGTCTGGGAGGGCTTTTCCAGCCTCAGTGACTCTGTGACTCTGATGCCACCACCATTATTGATGCATTAAACCAGGACTCAACTTGACCACGAACGTGGCTGAGCCCCTCCAAAGTGGGTTCCCAAAGGAGCAGAAGGATCAGAAATGCCATGGCTCCCCTTGGGCCCTTCCTGGGAAGGATGGAGGGCAGGTAAAATGGTTCCCTTTACAGTTTTAGCTTTGTGGGAAGACAAGCTTCCAGAAAAATCAGGTCAAATCACACCAACTCCAGCCAGCATGAGTGGTTGTTATTTTTAAGTCTCTGAAGGTCAGTGCCTTTGGAGCAAATCAATCTGAGTCGGGTTTGCTGCAGCCCCAGTGTGAAAGCACCCAGCAACCTGCCCAGGGCCAGGGCTCCTCCCCTCATATTCTAAATTGCATAAACCCAAAACCATGTCAAGATGTTGTAACTACCTAATCCTCATCAGAATCACAAGATAGTATTTGCATCTGGCCCGTGGATCAAAGGATTGTTTTTATATAAACAAATTTAAGGCAGCACTCGCTAAACCGATAATCTGGAGTGAACGGGCAGTGCCAACATAACCCCCTAATCCCAGAGGGACCGGACAGCGCACAGGGGACACCGCCACGGCCAGCACGTCCCCACCACGGCACCTGCAGCTGCTCCAGAGCACGGATGGCACACCTGAGGGCAGAGAGGGCTCTGGGCAGCCCAGCCGGGGTGGGTGGTGGGGGACGGGAGTCCTTGTGCAGGTTTTATCACACACTGGGAATCACACGTTGTCAAACGCTGACATTTGAGAGGAAAATGGGAACAGAAACACAGAAGGACAGAGTCTGAACCAGCTGCTGACTCTTAAACAAGGAGCTTAATCTCCTTCAATTCGTTCATTTAAATATTCTGCCTCAAAATCACCTGCAGAGCTGCCCCAGCCCCAGGGCCAGCAGCGCNTGGACGGGGCTGGGAGCACCCTGGGATAGTGGAAGGTGTCCCTGCCCACGGTGAGGGTGGAATGAGATGAGATTCAAGGTTCCTTCCAGCCCAAACCTTTCAGGGATTCTATGATGTAACAACTGTGGGGCAGGAATGGGGCTGGACAGACTTTGAGAGGGAAAAGTTTAATGTCTCATTTGAGACAAAAATGCAAATATCATCATCTGCTGATTTATCTTCGATCCCTCTGAAACTCTGGGGTATGTGGAACATTCTCCATATCCACTTCCATACGTGACCAAGTGTCTAAATTCCCTTCGGCTAAAGTAAATCCTGCTGCAAGAAAGGCACTCATTCCTCGTGTGGGAAGGCAGGGAAAAGCAAAAGGAAACGTGGTTTGGCCTCGGGTTTCAGCTCTGGAGCCGCA
This sequence comes from Cnemophilus loriae, assembly GCA_013397755.1. Taxonomy (NCBI): domain Eukaryota; kingdom Metazoa; phylum Chordata; class Aves; order Passeriformes; family Corvidae; genus Cnemophilus; species Cnemophilus loriae. Next base: position 181,523 of record VZTF01007180.1, on the reverse strand, counting down.
GGGAGGGAGGGCGGCAGCGTCCGGCAGTGTCCGGTCGCGTCCGCAGCACCAGCAGAGCCATCTTGTGGTGACACCTCCGCTCCCAACGGCCCCAGAGCCACTGCCGGGATTGATTCGATTAAACCAACCCCATCCCTCCCGGCTGTCAGGGTTTGAGTCCTGCAGGGTTTCATCCCAAGGGAATGAGGCCCCACGGAGCCACCCGCTCACTGCCCCGACCCCGTGGGGAGGGGAACACGGTGGAATAAACCCCATGGCTCAAGGACAGCTTCATAAATGAAATAAAAGAAAATAACAGAATTATAATAATGAAAAGAGAGGGGGGAATTGGTGAGCCTGGAGAGAAGGAGGCTCAGGGGGGACCTTGTGGCTCTGCACAACTCCCTGACAGGAGGGGGCAGCCGGGGGGGTCGGGCTCTGCTCCCAGGGAACAGGAACAGGAGGGGAGGGAACGGCCTCAGGCTGGGCCAGGGGAGGCTCAGGTGGGATACTGGGAATATTCCTCATGGAAAGGGCTGTCCAGCCCTGGCACAGTTGCCCAGGAAGGTGGTGGAATTCCCATTCTTGGAGGGATTTAAAAGCCCTGTGGATGTGGCACCTGGGGACATGGTCAGTGGTGGCCTTGGCATTGCTGGGGCAATGGTTAGACTTGATGGACTCTGAGGGCTTTTCCAGCCTCAGCAATTCCGTGACTCTATGAATGAAAGCCAAGAGGAACCAGTGATGCCAAATCCCCTGGGTCACCAGGCACTGACCAATGTCCATTCCATCCCCCAGCAGTGACCAGCAGCTCCCGGCCAACTCTCCCCAGTTCATACTGGGCACCATGTTCTGTGCTGTGGGATGTCCCCCTGGCCAGGTGGGATCAGCTCTCCTGCTCCCTGGCTGAGCCTGGGAAATCAAAAAGTCCTTGATCCAGAGCGGGCAGGGCTCAGGAACAACCAAACCACCCGTATGTTATCAACACTATTCTCACTGTCCCAGCCACCAAGAAGAAAATTAACTCCAGCTCAGCCCATATCAGGACAATTCCCCCAAAAAACCTGTATTGAAAGTTAAAACTGAACAGTGCAAGAATGCAAAACACAGGGACTGACTGAGCATGAGGCCGCGTCCCGTCAGCACAGACCTGCTCTTTGGTCTGTGTTCACAAGCCCTCACCAGTAACACAGTTCCTCACCAGTAGCCATCGCTGCAGAGACAATACCGGTCCTCACTTCAGTTAAGACATTTCCCAGGAGCTCTGCTGCAACTCATTAAACCCCAGTGTTTTCCCTTCCCTTGGAACGTGCTCCCCCCCCAGATCCCTTCCTTCACACCTGCCTAGCCCATCACACGAGCACCAGAATGAACTGCTGCTGCAGCCTCCAGGACTTTGCCTGGAAGTTCCAGAGTATCCTGAAAGCCTTGGAATTGCCAAGGAAAGCCAGCTGCAAACAGGCAGCACGCACCCCAAGCGATCCCTTGGTGTTATGTAAGGCCCACAAGGTCATGAGAGGATTATCCCAGAATTTGCCAAATGACCATGTCCAGCCAGGTGTGAGGAAGAGTAAACCCCTTTCTCCCTGGTATTTTATAATAACCATTATAATAACCATTATTTAACCATAATATATATTTATAATACTATAATATATAATATATATTATATATAATAACCATTATTAAAGCTTTATTCTAGGGCAGATTTGTAGGTGACCAAATGACTGCTCATCACATGTCCCTGCTCTTCTCCACCCCTCTGTACTTACCCAGGCCCATGCTGGAGCCCAGCTCAATGTTAAACTTGCCTAATATGGCTCCTGGGTTTAGGAAAAAAGTGAAAGAAAACCCTGGAGCAGAGCTGGAGCAGCTAAAGCCTGACAGGATGGAGGATTAAACCTCTTCTGACTGGGGAAAGACAATCTCAGGAGCACAGACCGTGATGTCAGAACACATTTGTGCCTTTTAACATAAATAAATGAACAAGCGGAGGCTGAAAAGCCTGAGCTCTGTAGGCTGCTCCTCTCCCTCAGGAAAACCAGGCTGTTTGGAGCCAGGGACGTGGAACTCTTGCTGCTGTTCCCCGAAAACTTGGTGTTACACTCAAACATGGAGCTACAACACCAAGACCCCCTCAGGACCCTGTAAATCTCACCCAGGGCTCATTTATTCTGCAGCCTCAATAAATGAAGCACATTCAGCTTTACTGTCTTTTTAAACAGTTACAAATATCAAATAAATCTCATGGAAGAAACAGGTGTCCTCAGTATTTCAGGGAAAAACAGGTAAGAGAAACGGAGACATCCCAGGATGAAATCCTGAGCCTGGTCTGTGGTAACTGACCCTGCTTTAGGCTTCAGTCCTTCCCTCCTGGTACAAGGGGGGAAAGCTGAACAGCTCCACTCAGGGCAACTTCTCCTTTTCTTCACGTAGGGTCTCATTTGCATCTTGCCAAAGATTTAGATAATGCTCCTGACTGCTCTCCAGCTCTCCCAAAAAAGGGAAAAACCAATCTCCAAAGCGAGAATAAGAAACTGCATCCTCCCCTTGCCACGCAGGAAGGAAAAGAGTTCTGCTAAAGCAGCCCCATGATGGGGTGTGCAGAGAGGGGAGAGGAGGGGCTTGGAAAAGCCAAGAGATCCCAGAATCCCTGAATTACTGAGGCTGGAAAAGCCCTCCCAGCCCATCAAGTCCAACCTGTGCCCAACACCCTCACCTTGTGCCCAGCCCAGAGTACTGAGTGCCACGTCCAGGAATTCCCTGGACACCTCCAGGGATGGGGACTCCAAACCTCCCTGGGCAGCCCCTTCCAGTGTTTAACAACCCCTTCCATGGAGAAATTCCTCCTGAAGTTCCACTTCTTCGCCCCCAATATTTCTGCCTGAGCTGTGCACACAGGACCCAGCCTCTCTCTCACAGAGTTTTAATTACTGAGCAAACCCAAAAGGCCTCGTTAGCCCCACTCCAAGATCCTGGAGTTACGTGAAATAATGAGTTGGGATGGCAATGTCCAGGGATATAAGGCTGGGAGGACACAATTAAGGGACTTGTATTTTAAACCAATATTGTGTAATGATTTTAGCACTGAGAAATCCTGGCGCTGGGACGGTTTAGGATCTGCAGCTTCTACAACAAAGGATTGCTTTAAAATATCCTCAAATCATATACGAAGTGTTAACAAGTCCTCGTGTTTCCCTGCTTCAGCCACTTCTGCAATGCTAAAATATAAATGAAATAAATAATACTGACAATGTCTGAACTGCCTAAAGTTCCAAGTTTTATAATAATCTCTTCGCCCGTTCCCATCCTTCCTGCTCATTTGGTACCATTCAATAACTGCGTCAGCCTGGAAAATTCAAAGTTACATTTTTTGTACTACAAGGCACCCGACGCACTTCTAAACAAAGCAAATAAATGCCTTAAACAGACCAGAATTCCCCATGCTGTGGTCCTGGAGGTTCTGTTTATTCTGACAAATCACATCCCACCTTCCTCAGCACTGATGAGCAGCAGGATTAAGGCAAAAAAAGAAAACTTCTGAAGGAAGTCATCAGGTTACCAAAGGTTTTCCTGTTCTACACAGCACAGATCAAGACCACAAAACAAATACAATCATCAAGGCACTGCTAGTCCCAGGTGAAAATTCCCACTTGGGCAGGGAGGGAACAGCACACAAGCAAAGGGAGCAATAATTTCAATTGTTCACTGGGAAAGAAACCCATTGGATGACCCCCAAATCTTACTCTTTTCCCTTTCATATAGGAAAGCATCCGCTTAAAATTCTCCTTTTCCTAAGGAATTTTTGATAAAGCTCTTAACACAAATAAATTGGTGGGGTTCCACCTCAAATTACTGAGGCAGTTCTGAGGTCCCCAGGTCCAGGACAGACATTCAGGGGCTGGAGCATGTCCAAGGAAGGGAACAAACCTGGGGAAAGGTCCGGAGCCCCAGGAGCGGCTGAGGGAGCTGGGAAAGGGGCTCAGCCTGGAGAAAAGGAGGCTCAGGGGGACCTTGTGGCTCTGCACAACTCCCTGACAGGAGGGGGCAGCCGGGGGGGGGTCGGGCTCTGCTCCCAGGGAACAGGGACAGGAGGAGAGGGAACGGCCTCAGGCTGGGCCAGGGGAGGTTCAGGTTGGATATTGGGAAATTCCTTCCCCAAAAAGGTTGTCCGGCCCTGACATAGCTGCTCAGGGCAGTGGTGGAGTCCCCATTCCTGGAGGGACTTAAATATGCGTGGATGTGGCACTTGGGGACATGGTCAGTGGTGGCCTTGGCAGTGCTGGGGGAGCTGCTGGATCTGATGATCTCAAAGATCTTTTCCAACGTTAATGATTCCTTGATTCTAAACATCAGCTGGGCTGGAAAGTGTTCACCACCAGCAGAGACAGCAGCACGTTTTGGTGTCCAGGCACACGACCAGCACATCCATGCAGCAAGAAACCCAAGTAAATAAAGCCTTGGATCAGAAACATGGGATTTAGCTGTTAAACATTTGGGAGTGAGGCTCCCAGACAGATGATGGAGATTCCCATCTGCTGACCTCACCAGCAACAGCTCGTCATCCACCTTTATTCCTTGGATTTACCGTCCCCCACAGTGGTGGCTCCATGCACAGCTCTGCTATTTTGGGACACTGCTTGTGGAGCATGGCAGCCACAAAATTTGGTCAGCGCTTTCTCTGAGAACTCCAAAAGCACCCAAGCCCAAATATTAATGTAAGGCACAGCCTCTCCTGTGGCCCAGCGGGGAGAGGTTGTTTCACAGGCTGAAAGACCGAAGAGCAAAAAGCAACAAATTAAAGGGTTTGATCTTCATCTTGGCTTTGAAATAAATGGTTCAGACTGAGGCCAGCACCAGAGGAAGTCCTGTCTCAGCAGTGTCTCAGTGAGCACAGCTGTTCCCTGATGTTTCAGTGCCAGTTTTGGGCCTGGAGCTTGGGACACTTACGTTCCACGGGAATTCCGTCCGCGTGGCCTTTACTTTTGGGCTCCTGGCTCCCAGGTTTTGCATCGTCCTCGTCATCCAGCAGTGGCACATAGTCTGTCTTATCTACTGTCTCTCCGACCACGTCATCGAATTTCTCGGCCTCCAGCGTGGCAATGAAGTCCCTTTTCACCTCCTCCTCGATGTCGTGGGGCGGCTCCGTGAGAGCATCGGCCAGGCTGAGGTTGTGGTCCAGGTCAGCCATGCCTGAGCGCCTCTGCACCTGGAACCACAGGCAGGGAGACAAACAGACATTTCATCAGAGATCTCCTAACTTCACTCACTTTGGTACTGGCCACCGCATGTCCCCTGTGCCTTTACACCACGAGAAACGTTTGTTTAGAGCTCAGTAATTCCCAGACGTTTCTAAACCACCCCCCCAACGGAGCAGAAATAAACCGGGATCATCTAAAGCGGGTTTAGCTCATGGATGTTACATTTCATGGGGTCTTTTATCAGAACCTTGAATAAAAAAAGTGTAAAAAATAACGCCCAGTACCTGGCCAGGGTAACCATGGTGTGACATGGACTCCTGCCCTGCCCCAGATCTGGAGTTAATTACACCCCTCAGCAGCACAAAGATAAATGACGCAAGAGAATTTAGTGCTGGGCTTGACTCCACCCAGCTTCCCCTATGGAGATTAGGATTTTACATAATCTCTGATGTATACTTCAGCGCTGCTCCTGATCCCTCCCAGAGGGTCCTGCAGCACGTTCATGTCCTCAGCAAACCTTGGTAATCCCAGCAAACCCCCCTCCAGCCCTGGGATTTGGGAGGGAAAGTGACGTTTTAATAATGTTTACATGCGAAAAAACATAGCAAAGTGCACACGTAGGCATTATATCCACAGCTATGAACTGGAAACAGAGAAGTAATCACCAGTTATCCTTCCCTGATTTGCATCTCTATGTTTAATTTAATTCCTGGCACCAGACTGAAAATGCACCTGAACTGACTCATCTCAAACCCTCAGGTTGGCATGACACACACTCATTACCAATTCTTTACTTTTTCACCTTTCAGCCTTTTGGAGTCATTCTTGGGAACAAGAGCCAACAAAAACTGCTCGGAATGTACAGAAAGGCTTTGTCCCCAGTCCCTCTCCAGCTCTCCTGGAGCCCCTTTAGGCCCTGGAAGGGGCTCTGAGCTCTCCCAGAGGAGATTCTCCCTTCTCGAGGTGAACATTCCCAGCTCTCCCAGCCTGGCTCCGGCCTCTCCTCAGGAAAATGAGGAGCTGCTGACACAGAGCTGCAGCCACAGCCCAAGGAACACAAGGGACACTTGTGTGTGCTGGGTCATGAGGGGGGACCCAAGTGGCCACTGTGCAGCAGCCCAGGGCCGCTGCCTTCCATGAGGTGGCAGAACACAGATCCTCTTGTTCCCAAAAAACAAAGGCTCCTACTCCTTGAACTCCAGGAAATTCTGTGTCAGCACTGCAGGGCCACCACATACCTACAGGCTCCAGCCTCACATTCCTTAGGAACAATGGTATCCCACTGATAGTGGCGTTTCTGTCCTTCCAGGCAAGTATATTATGGAAACTAATTCAGTTCAAGCTCTTCTTTTTTATTCTTTGAACAATGAAAGGTCAGACTTGCAGGCAGACCACACTTCAGGCAGAATCTGCAGTTCCTGGTGGTTTAGATGAAGGCCCTGAACCACCACTTGGAAACCCAGAGGTGAAAAGTTTGGAGCTCTTCACTCCCTGTGCAGGGTCACAGTTGAATGAATTAACGGTTAGTAAAAAAACCCTTTTATATTTAAGTGAAAAAGTCTTATCAAAAAGGTTTCTTTCTGAGTTCCTGACTATTTTAAGACAAACCATCCTCCAGATGTGCCAACAACTGGCTGCATTACCCTGTAGGGAGCACCAGCCAGGGAAGGCACTTCCAGAGGTTTTATCCCTGCACTGACCAGTCTCCTTCAAGGAACAAATGGGGCTCAGAAAGAGCCAATTTCTCAGCCACGTCCTCCTTTGCTTTCAACTCGTAAGTGAACCGATGGCTTTAGGTCAGTGAGTCTCAATGTGCAGTGATGAACATTTAATCATCTTCTTCTGAAAATGTCATTTAGCATCAGAAAGAAAAACAGTATTTAAATTTCCCAACAAGCTGCATCATGAGCACAGAGTGACTGAGGGGGAAAAGGTCTTCAAGTCCATTGAGTCCAACTGTCCCTCAGCACTGCCAAGGCCACCACTAACCCATGTCCCCAGGTGCCACATCCACATGGCTTTTAAATCTCTCCAGGTATGGGGACTCCACCACTGCCCTGGGCAGCTGTGCCAGGGCTGGACAGCCCTTTCCAGGAGGAATTTTCCCAGTATCCAGCCTGAGCCTCCCTTAGCACAGCTGGAAGCTGTTTCCTCTTGTCCTGTCCCTGCTCCCTGGGAGCAGAGTCCGACATGGAGGCGGCTGCACTCCATGGAATAGCTGCCATCAAATATATGGCATTTGGGGGGTTTGTGGCACTGACAGTGCTGCTATTTCAGACCTACATAGGAACTAGGACACTGGAGTGATCTGCTTTCTGGGGAAAAGCAATAATGAGGTTATGCAGCCTTATCAGCAGGACATTTCCTTGTCCATATTTAGCTAAACAGGGGATGTAGAAACGATGTATAAAAATAAACCAGTGTAACTAAGAAAAGCCATTTCCAATACAGCTCTGGTGTCTCAGACACGCAGGAGTACCTGGCGCAAACTGCAGTTATCCCTCCTCAGCCCAGCTGGGCTCCAAGGACAGCCACAACGCCCCTGGGAATTCCTCCCTTTCCCTCTCTGGTGTTACAGCAGCCAAACTAGACCAATTCCCAGATTCCCAGGGCTTGGCTGCTAACTAAGGCAAAAGTAAAATGAGGATATTGCAGGGATTGTGCCCAAGGGTAGAGAGCAAATCCTGGAGCATATGCATGTGTTGAGCAGCTTAGAGAGACAGATGCTTCCTACCCCATTTCCATTCACACGGAACAGAGCTGGCTGGGAAGCATTAAAGAATCCTCAACAAGATGCACCTTAATCTCCTGCCTCCACAGCTCTGGGAATCAGACATTAACAGAGCACACGGAAGATGAATTCTGACGTTAACCTTGGGATGAAAGGGAAAAACTGAGGAGTGACTGAGATTTCTGAAGGCAGAGGTTTAAAAACGCACTGAAATTCCTTCCTGGAAAGGGTGGTCAGGCCTTGGCAGGGGCTGCAGGGAGGTTTGGAGTCCCCCTCCCTGGAGGTGTCCAAGGAGTTCCTGGATGTGGCACTCAGTGCTCTGGGCTGGTGACAAGGTGGGCATCGGGCACAGCTTGGACTCAGTGGTCTGGGAGGGCTTTTCTAGCCTCAGGGATTCAGGGATTCTCAATAATTCTTCAGCAGTGGAACAGCTGCCGAGGTCCTTGTGGCTGTTCAATCAGCAGAGGGAGCGGAGCAGCCGTGGGTGACACCAACCTGACTCCAGGTTTGTATCAAAGAACTGCCTCCAAGGACAGCCCAGCCCTCCCTGACAACTCCAGTGGGAGGAGTTGGCTCCGAGGAAAGGTGTGGAAGCAGCACCGAACAGCCCTGCCAGCGCCACAGTGACAGCTGCACTACAGACAAGGAGAAGGGTTTTCCTGTAGCTACACATTCCAGGAAATCTTCAAATTATCCCAAGGCAAATCAATCATGTTCCTTTAACTCACACATTATTTTTACACAGGAGGGTTGTTTAGATCTCTCCTGTTCCAGGCACAGCTGACCTGTTACACTCAGGGTTTGCCCCATCTGTTCTTCTCCACGCTCAGAATCTCTGTGTACTCAGTGAGTAACCTGTTTGTTGGGATAAATAAAATCCATCTCTCGCCAGCTAATCTCCAAGATTCAGCAGGGTTATTTTAATCCTTCACCCACATCACAGACCCCCCATCCTGGTGTCTTGTTCCAAAGAGTTCCAACTATTCACTGGTTTTCCTCGTGGCCCCCCCATCCATGGAAGTGTCCCAGAAGGGTTTGGGTTGGAAGGACCCTAAAGCCCATCCAGTGCCACTCCTGCCATGGAGCAGGGACACCTTCCACTATCCCAGGGTGCTGCCAGCCCTGTCCAGCCTGGCCCTGGACACTTCAGGGATGGGGCATCAGCAACTTCTCAGGGTGCCAAGAACTCTTCTTCGGCCACTTTCCTTGTCCAGGTTTCACTTCAAGTGACCTCCTGGAACAACCTCCCAGAACCATCATCCCACTCACCAGCCTCCAGAAACAGAGGCAAATCAAACCTGCATGAGCCACAGCCTCCAGCTTCCCATCCAGGGAAGAGTGGAATTTATTTCCTGAACTTTGTGCTTCCATTTTGCAGCTCCCCTGACTGCTCTGTTGTGTTCCTGCCTCCGGGCACGCACAGGCTTGGAATTTCAAGTTATGATCAGTCTGACCCAGATTTTGTGTGTCTTGTCTGAAGACAGGGAAAGAGGCGAGCAGGCAGAGTGATGCTGCCCAAAAAACCCAAAACCTGAAAGCCTGTGAACTGTCCAAACACCATCATACTCAGCGTGGGACAGTGCCTGACTTCCCTGGGATTTCTGGCACAGGGAATGACAGTTTTCCCAGCGCAGCACACCCAGGTACCTCACAGCCCTGCAGTGACAGTGACACAGCATTCCAGCACGCTCCAGAGCCCTGCCAGGCTCCTGGCAGGAATCCACAGCTCCATCCTGCTCCAAACGGGCTGGACTCAGCCTCTGGCCCAACAACCCCTCCTGCCAGAGAGGGAAGAGAAATCTGCCCCCACCCAGGAGGAATAGTGAAGTAACACTTCCTCACTTTTGCTGGTTTAAAGGAAACTCTGATGCCCAGATTTATGAGAAGCATGTCTATTATTTCACCAGATCCATTTGCTCCTTTAAAATTAGCTCCTAACTCCATCCCGAACGAAATGCCTGGCTGGGAGAAACAGGGACAGCTCGGTCATAATTCCCATTTCTCCTGGGTAAGTCAGGTTGCTTTTCTTAGCTGGAGCTGTCGGGAGCACTCGGCCGTGGCTGCTGAGGCGTGAGGAAACAGGAGAGCAGAGATCTGCTAAGTCATCCTCCTTCCCAGAGTCCTGGAATCCATGGAAAGGATTTCAGCATCCATCCTTCCAAAGGAGAGGACACAGCAGCCGATCAAGCTGCTGACGTTCCTTACATTTCATGGCTGGGCACAAAAATCTATGATCCAACCGAATTTTTTATACTTTTTTTGGCACAGTCTAAACCAATGGGATTCACTTATTTATTGTTTTAAAGTTAAACACAGCAAGAGCTCTGCTTTGTGGCTGTTTCTGGAGTCACAGGAAAATCCCACAAATCGCCAGAAGCTTCTTAGAGGAAAAGAGATGGAGGTTGAGAGATCCTTACTAAAATCTTTCCAACACTTAAAATCACACTCAGCTCAACTGCTGGAAAAACCAGCCTCAGAGTGGGTGTCCTGGATTCCAGAATTACATTCAGGAATCAGTTCCCCACGGACTCCCTGATGTGCAGGTGCCACCCCCCTGGCAGAGGGAAGGTGTCCAGTTCTTTGGGATGCTCCAGACCTGCTGGACCAGCTCAAGTGCCCAATGGCACCACCAAAGCAGGATTAATTAGGAGATTCCAGATATTTCCATAGCAAAATCAAACACCAAATTTCAACTGGGAGGTGGTGAAACCACAGTGATCTGGCAGGTCCCTCGGAGCTCCAGGAAGAGCAGAGAGGAAGGCAGCACATCAAATATTCCTGATTTCTAGTGCACGTTTGGACTTCCAGCAAATCAGCATTTCAGGAGGAGTCACAGAGCCACATTCTCCTTCAGACAATCCATAAATACAGCAAGAGATTTCCCAGCTATTATTTATAGGGCTTAAGTGATTGCTGCCCTCCTGTGTAACGTGCAAGAGATGGGGCAGGACCAGAGGAGGCAGATTTGGGGACAAAGAGAGCAGGTTTGGGTGCACGGGGGCAGGTTTGGGGCATTCGATGATTTTAAGCTTGGACTCCTATAACAGACAAAGCACTTGTAGAGTTGTTTCCCTTCTCAGCACAAACTCCCTGAGCCTTCTGGCTCACTTTAATTACTCCAAATAAATTCATTCAGCCCCAGAGCCCCCAAGCTGCTACAGAAAACAAGCCAGAAATGCACAAGTAAAGGGAAAACAGTTCCTACAATTGCCTCCATGAGGGAACATGAGGCCAACACAGGTATTTCCACTCAGGAATCCCAGCTTCCCCTTTCAGTGCCCAAAGGGGCTCCAGGAGAGCTGGAGAGGGACTGGGGACAAGGCATGGAGGGACCGGACACAGGGAATGGCTTCCCACTGCCAGAGGGCAGGGATGGATGGGATATTGGGAAGGAACTGTTCCCTGGGAGGGTGGGGAGGCCCTGGCACAGGCTGCCCAGAGCAGCTGTGGCTGCCCCTGGATCCCTGGCAGTGTCCAAGGCCAGGCTGGACGGGGTTGGAGCAACCTGGGGTAGTGGAAGGTGTCTCTGCCCAGGGCAGGAGGGGAACAAGACAATCCTTAAGGTTCTTTCCAACCCAAACCAGTCTGGGATTCCAGGATCCTAACCCTGCATCAGCTCTGAAGGCTTCATGCAGATCCCAGTCACTTCCACAATCCCTTTATGGCCACACATCAGACAATAAACAGGAAGTTTTAAGTTCTCACTTCAGACAGGTTTAATGAAGTTTCAACACGATCCCAAAGCCGAGGCAGAACTTCAGCCGCGATTGCTTCCTCCTCTCACTGTCTGCTCCCAGCCACTTCCTCTTCCATGGCTGGCATCTCCCTCCTTCCACTTCTCGGGTCAGGAACAACCTCTTCCTCAGCCTCCGACTGCTGCTCCCAGCTGGGCCTTCCCAGAGTGAGGAAATCTGAGGCTCCTCAAGGGTGTCCATCCAATTGTAGGGTTTCATTCCTCAGGGAATGAGCCATTTCTCTGTTTCCAGCATTATTTTTGCTGTTATTGGTACTGCAGATAAACCAAACTTGCTGCATCTGAGTCCTTAATGATGATTTCTGCTCCATAATCAGAAACATTTTCATCGGCTCCATTTCCCTTAGGAAAGCACTGATAAAAAGCCAACGAGCTGTGCCTTCCCCATCATCAATTATTCAGATGCCACGTGAATTAGCAGAGCCAGGCAGCAGACAGTCTCCCAGCATTCCTGCCCCGTTGGGAATGTTAAAAAGATTCTCTTGATTTCTGGAGATTTGAGGCAACTTCTATTTTCTTCCTGCCTTGCAGCCACTCGTGGCTTGGAGAGCTTACACTTCACGGAATGATGAAGTCTCCAAGGATAACTAGGCAGAAATCCTGCAGTCACCAAAGGCAAGTTGTAAAACAAGCTCCTCTCTCCACATGTGGAGCTCCTACTCACTGTCAGCTCAGAAGCCATAGCTGAAGGTGGCCTGAAGGCTGCCAGGCCAGCATTTCCCACCTTTACTAAAGCAGCTCCCACCTGCTCTTTTTAGATGTGGATATTCACTAATATTATCTGTATTTCATTCAACAAAAAAACCAAAAAAACCAAAAAAAAGGAACATTTTTTCTTTAACATAAAGGGACTTCAAAGGAAAGTGCAGGACCAGGAGGGCATCCAGGGGAGGCAACAGCAACCAGGACGACTCGAGGCTACTTGAGTAAAACTGTGGTTTACTTGATATGGGAGTGTCAAAGGTTGGACTCAGTGATCTTGGGGATCTTTTCCAACCTTAAGGATTCTGTGAAACTGCAGAGTGCATCTGAGAAACGTCACACAATCCCTGCACTGCATGGGTGGTAAAGCTCCCAACACCAATGAAAACTGCACTGGAGCTGCAGGACTTGTAGGAACTATGGGAACACCAAACCCTGACAGGACAATGCACATTTACAGCTGGAACAACCCCACGATGACATGACTGCTCCAGGAGGATGTTTTCCAAGGAATTCAGCCTTACCCCAGCGAGGATGGATCGATGGATGCCCCACGCAGCCTCTCAGCTTTGCACCTGCTCCTACAATGAGCTCTTCCGAGAGGAGTTCAAGGCTCTGCACTGCTCACTCCAAATACAACCTGTGCCCCACACAGAACACATTTTACAGGGAGTGTGGTCCTTGAGGGAGCTGGGGCACTCCAACGTTTACCTCGGCTGTAATTCCACACAGGAATCAATCTCACCACAGATCTCAACTGAGAGACGTCTCCGGCGATCCTGCACAGGCCAAAACCTGCCAGCAGCCAAAGGCTCTGCCATTTGCTGCTTCCCATCTTGCTGTCAATGCATCCCACAAAGCACTCCCTTCCAAACAGCTGGAGCACAGCCCCGTGCAGCCGGGATCCCGTTGAGGAATCACCTGCACAGGTAGGAACCCCACTGCACATCCCATCGCGTTCCACTGAACGTTTCCCTCTCTCACAGCACAGTTGCCTGGAGAGGGCTGATGCCATCATTCCCAGGTATTATGGAAGGTTCCAGATCCCCACACAAAGGGATCACTGTGGCCAGGGCTGTTATTAGCAGAAGAGAGGGAACAGAGAAATAAATACTGGTACTTCAGGACTTCGAGGAATTCCAGTGGCGGGTAACATGAATATTACAGGCCCCTTATTAACATTATTTTCAACTCAGTATAAGCAGTTTAAAAATAAAGTCTACATTCTGCACTTATGCAAAACAAAAGTAATTAGCTGGAGCCAGATCTCTGTCAAAGATCAGGGCAGAAGGAATATCCAAATGCAAGAGAACCAGGGAGAATTCCTGTTTGAGCGTGTCTAAATACACACACACACACACACACACACACACACACACACACGTGCAGGTACCTGGTATCATGGAATGGTATCACAGGATGGCTTGGCTTGGAGGGATCTTAAAACTCTTTCCAAGCCCCCCTGCCATGGGCAGGGACATGTTCCACTAGCCCAGGCTGCTCCAAGCCCTGTCCAATCTGGCCTTGGACACTGCCAGGGATCCAGGGGCAGCCACAGCTTCTCTGGGCACCCTGTGCCAGGGCCTCCCCACCCTCCCAGCAGCTCCCAGCCAGGCCTCTGGAACTCTGCATTTCCACGGCACAGATCACCCATGTGATCTCAGTTCAGCACCGTGTTCAGCTGCACTGAGAACTCTGCAAACTCTCATTTCAGACTCTCACCTGCAGGTTTCCATCAGTTCCCTTCTGGCCCTGTTTCAGGTTCCCCTCTGCTCAGGGTGAGGAGACTGAAGCACGAGCCTGTTTTATCAGGCACTCCACAGCAACTCCTGCTGCTCTCAGGCTTTGGAGAGCCACACTCTGCCCGCAGAACTGGAGACAGAAAGCTCCAGACACCCAAGAGAGCAACCCTACCACATTCCTGGGAATTACAATGCAATTGCTCTGCACTTGTCCAAAAGCCTGAGGGGTGTTTTGCAATTTCCCTGTGGAAGGCAGCACCAGAGAGGCAGCGGAGCTCCCCGTGACAGGGCCCTGAGCCACCTCCCAAACCCATCACTGACACCAGACTGATCATCAGAGCTGCCCAACGCCACCAAACTGACAGTGGGAGCTGAAAGCAAAATCATTCAAACTCCCTTCCTGTCCAAATCCCTGGAAGGCAACAAATGGAAGGAAGCCCACCTGAACCAGCCTGGAGCGTTCAGAGAAGCGTTCCTGGAACCAAAGCAGAATTTGAGTAAGGAGGTGCCAGGGGAAGGGGGAGGCTCACGTAGAGAGAGGGCTGGATGCCAGCGCGGCCACAACTGGACAAAAACCAGAGCTGGGAGGCTTTAGGAACGTCAGGCTGAGGAGAAAAAGAGTGATACAACTGCAAAGAATCACCCCAGCAGCCCACTTCCAGCCCTGACTCCACTTCAGCTGCATCCATTCCCAAAAAAGATCCGTGGCACGTACTCGTGCCTGCAAAGAGCATTTTACTACTGGTAATTATGCCTGAGATGAGATAAGAGCACACCAACCTCCTGCACGAGTCCCTCCCTTTGGGCAATCGCAGTGCCATTAAGCACTCAGCAGGATGGGGTAAGACTGTCCAAGTTGGATTGCTCCATCTGGAGCTGTACCCTTTCCAAGCTGATAAAAAGTCACATTAATAAACTTGCCTTAAGTTACAGAGAGACATGCTCTGCCAGAGCAGCTTCGCTGGGAGGACAAGAATAACTTTCCTCTAAGCCCCAGCAGGGATTAAGGACTCTAGAAGGTGGGGATTAATGCTCTTGGATGGCCTTCAAAAAAGCCACATGGAAGATGAGTTCATAGATAATAACTGTGAGGGACTTTCAAGCATCGAGCCGTGCACAGGCCTACAAGCACTGAAGTAAGAGACCCAAAAAGGACTCCAAAAATCATAAATATTTATCTAAGGAAAAAAGAGACTCTGCCCACCTTCTGCCCAGACCTGGAAGTTTTAGCTTCAAAATGACCTATTCTTTAACAGCTCTAAAAACCCAGCCCCCAGAGCCCAGCTTGGCTGCTGGTTTTCCACTGCCTCGAAGCAGAGGGGATTTTGTGTGCTGCTTCCCAGGAGAGGCAGCACCAAAAAAGGAGAGTTTCATCAATCATGGGGGAAGAGTCTCCTCTTTTCTCCTGGCACAGGGAAGGAGAGGTGGGGGCAGGGTAGGAAAGGGCTGTTTGCAAAGCACTTTCTCTGGAGGATGCTGGGCTGAGCCCCAGCCCAAGCAGCTGCTCCCGTCAGCTGCTTTCCTTTAATAGCACCCGGCCCAGGGAGGAGCCTGGATCCCACCTCCCTCCCAGAGCAAACCACAACACAAGGCCTGCCTGGCTCTGCCCAGAGGGATCCTTCTCCTGTAAGCAAGGGAAGGATGGCGCATCACTGTTAGAGTGGATCACCCAACAATTCCCATTTTTACCTCCTCATTCTTCTTCCTGCAACATCGCCTCACTGCCACAGCCTGGACACAACAGCTGAGTGCACAAAAAGGGAGAAGCTTCACTAAAAAAGTTCTCCTCAGTCCCTCAACCCTCGTGCCAACTCCTCTAAATTCATCCTATTCCATGTTCATCTTATGTAAGTGTCTCCCAGAATAATGGATTTTGTTCTCACGTGAGAATTTGGGCGTTAATTTCTAAGATGGGATGAAAACTGTACAGCACAAACACTGGAATGACAAACCCAAAGACAAGAATGAGTTCAAGTCATGCTGTGAGAAAAAAAATTTAGAGGTTTAGTCCAGCCTAATTATAGTTTGAGTACCACCGTGCAGGCCCTCAGTGCCTTTATCAACTCCAAGTTTTGCCTTATGTATATATAATAACATAAATATGTGTATATACACATCTGAGAGCATAGGAGGGAAAGAAAGGCCATAGAGGATGAATTCTGAAATTAAGCTGGGGATCAGGCACAGGTTGGACTCCATCTCTGCTTCCAGCCACTCCCCTTCCACACAGGCTCCACTCCTTTCCCTGCACAGAACAATTCCAGTTGTGTCAGTGACTGTATCAGAACAGCTAGTTCACTTTTAATTAAAATAAGCCCTTCTCTTAACAACATAATTACAGAGCACCAGAACCTGCCCATCAGGACACAGGACTGGAAGCTTCCACAGGAGGAAGTTGAGTGGAGAATTGTTTTCATTCATGAAAACTCAGCACTAGCTTGGTGTTCCAGAGGAGTAGAACAGCAAACCTGGCAGTGCTTTTTCAAGGGGATTTATCAAGAAAAAATAATATTTTAAAGCTTTCAAACACTACTGGAAGGTCAGAAAGCTTTGGAAGAACGAAACAAAGCATTTCTATATTAAGAAATGAGTTTTAGCTTTTTGCAAATTCTGCAAGACCTTGGCTACAGCGAGTGAGGGACTTTATGGACTCCTCAGCTGTCTCTGAGGATCGTGGCTTTTGCAAACTCCCAGAAATGCCCCCAAAGGAACCTGGAAACGGAACAGACACGTCGGGCTGGTGCAGAGGTCAGGGGCTGCCGTTTGGAAACCGTAACAAAACCTTATGGAGGCAGATGATTAACAAGGAAAAGCAAATGCTCTGTTAGTGCCCAGCTCTGTGACCATGCTGGGGAACTGCTCCCCGGGCACGCGCCCACGTACGAGCACCTCCCCACTCGATCCACAGGGATTTTCAGGCCAGGAACAAAATTCAGTCCCTTTCTTTCCTTGGAAGCCACTCAGGTGCTCAGAAATTCATGGAGAATTGAAGTCCCTAGGCATATTTAGGGTGGGAGCAGAATACACCTGGAGTGCTCCAAGCTGTGGCATCTGTTCTTGACTCTGTTAAGGACAGATCTGGGATACCCCCGCTCCTGACTCCATTCAGGACACCTTTGGGATATCCCAGTCTGCCTTTACACACTGGTGTGTCACCAGAGCATGCTTAGAAAGGGCCCTTTCGCACCACCTTTGGCAATTCCACATCTGGATTTTGTTCATCTTGGGGCAACTCCACAATAGATACAATGAAGATTAAACACATTCCACGTTAATAGGAATTACTTCTAAGTAGGGATATTTGTGCCTACACGCACGTGAGAAAGGCAAAACTCTGAAATCCTTTTAAAACAAGGTAGAAGCCTTTAGCTTTAAAAGTGCTGAGCACACTCGGGCCCCTCTGCAAGCAGAGCTGAACCCTTTGGCTACAACAGCTCAGGAAAGGATGTGCTGGAAGCTTGGGAAACAAAAACTGCCTGCCTGTGATCCAAGGGAGAGGGGCACTCCTTGTGGTGATGGAACAGCTCCCAAGGACAGGGAGAAGGATAACTGAGCTTCAGAACGGGGTGTGAGGCAGGAAAGGTCTAGTGAGTCACCCCAAACCTCCCCAGGGGAGACCTCAGGATGCTCTGAGGGACCACGGGGCAATTCACAGCTCCAGCACCAGCGTTAGTGCAGAGAGGGACCTTCCCCCTCGGCGAGGGAGTTCCTGGGAAGATGAATTAGCTCAGCATCCCTTGGTGCCACTGCCAGACCAGGAGCCACGAGGCAGCATCGCCACACTCCTACACCAGCCCAGCACCTCCCAGGGCAGGGACAGCAAAGATACAGCTACAGGGAAGCGCCTGAAAACGTGTTCAGTGGCACATTCAGCAGGATTTCATCTGGAGGGAGCTCTACTAGACCAGAGGGTCAGCAGGTACGTTCCTACCTCCTTCAAAAGGGGACTTAGCAGACTGTTGATTTATAAACCCAGCACGCTCTGAAAGCACCGTGTCATGCTCAGCAGCAAGGAAAGCTGCAGGTCCAGGCCAGCCCCTCCTGTGGCCTTGCAGCTTATCCCTTTAGTCAGAGGGATGCCAGCCCAGCCCTTAAGCTGCTGCTGTCATTCCTCCCCAGCACCACACGTTAATTCTCCCCAGGCAGGGGGATACTCCTGCTCTCACGTGATATTTATTCTTAGAGAGGATCCCAGGGATTTTTCTTTAGCTGGTTCAGCCCCACAGCTGGCCCAGGGCCAGAGGAGCATCCCTGAACTCCTCAGCAGTGACAAGGGAGCAGCCTCAGTGTGCTACAGACACATCAGTGGCGTTTGCTGTGGCAGGTTAGGCAAGAAAGGCCTGGGTAACTGAAGAGAAATAAAAGTTAATAAAAGAGAAATAAAAGCCCAGAAAGTTGTTCCTGCCATACAAAGTTCATGACAGACTCAGTAAAAAAAGCAGATGACAGGCACAGAGTGAGGCCAAGTGACTGCTCACATCCAACAGCCGAGCCCAATTCCTCCCGAGCGAGGCAAAAGAACAAATTTTACATTGGAGCCTGTTATCCTGAGCTGGTTTTAATGACAAAATTCCTGCTGACTGAGAGATCAACCAACATTAGCTCCTAGTGACCAACTACACCCAGCACAACTCTCAAAAATGGCTGCAAACTTAAGGCTGGGAGACTCAGGTTGGTGAAGGCTCCAGTTTTTTTAGTTTTTCTTCTAGGAAATGAGCTCAAATGTTGCAAGCAGAAGAATGCAGTCTTAGTTCAAGTAGAACAGTGCCTGTGTGGCTTATCTGGTTAAAAAATGGGATGTGCTGTTAGGCAGGAGCTTGGGGAAATGCCAAGAGGAGCCACAGCACGAGGCCTTGTGTTAATTCTTGGTCTCAAGGAGAGAATTGTCTCTCTTTGAAATCTGGTGGGGTGGCAGCAGGGGCAAGAACAGTCCTTTCTGAAATGAATTAATGCAGAAGAACAACTCCCCCCTTCCCAAGTGCATGCAGGGAGGCAGGGGGAGGAAGGGAGGAGCTGCTGCAGCCCAACCACCATTGTATTTACACTTCCGTGCTCCTGATAACAAACACATTCAAGGGTGCCTGGAAAACAAGGCTTTGGTTAGAAAACAAAAGCTGAGATTTCATGAAAGAAAGAGCAATAAAAGACATTCCAGGTGTCCCTGCAGTGTTATCAGGCACGGTCTGGTGGTTTCTTTAGAGAATGATTCACGTTCCTATCGCAGGTATGGCTGCAGCATCCAGGGACACACTGAGGTGCCCTTGGACACAGCAATTCCCCTCCAGAAAGGGGAGAAAAAGGAGATTAAATAGATACTCAGTTTAGAACTT